>PVJI01002262.1:0-150026 GCA_004026765.1 Micronycteris hirsuta | reverse complement strand
CAGCCTGAAGCTCTCCAGACGGTGATCATCCCTTTGCTCTGTGTCTCCTTTTGCTCCTGGGTGAGGACTCATTCCTCCTCGTGATTTATAAACGTCATGTGGATAAAAAGGCCTTTCTCCTGCTGTGGAAAGGGTAGCCAGCCTTTCCCTAAACATGCATGCCCCGCTCAGCAGGCTCCTTTATCACCTGAACCGGTGTCTTCCGAAACCAATCCGCCTTTTGCTATAGGAGGGGAGCAGCAGCAGAGAAATCACCCTCATCTCATCTGACGTCAGGGACAGAAGAACGGGCACTTGGGTGGGCCGTCCGGGGCCCCGTCTCCCGTCAGCAACTGTCTGGCTGCCATCACGCTCGATAGACAGACTCACGTGGATTCCCAGCTGCCTTTCCGTACTCAGTTCCAGCGCTCACGTTACTGTCATGCACTTCGATGGGACAGTTAAGTCACTTTAGAACTTGAATTAATTCTGCACATTTCAAGGAGGCCCTCCCATTACGTAAGAAAATGTTTGGTAAAGGAAAAGTAGCAGAAAATGTTTGGTAAAGCAAAACATAGCGATTGCCTGTTTTCTTTTGTTATCATTTGACCCCCAAGCCTTAATGTTTGCTGATAAAATTCCAGAGGTCTTTTAAAAATCCTTACCCACAAAATACGAACATTTTAACGAATACAAGTGAGGATGCATTTCCGCCATAGCCAGGGCTTGCCACACTGAGATTTCATCACTCATTATTGATGTCTAAAAAGACTCGACTCTACCTTGTGAAATGATGCAATTTTGAAAATGTATGCGAGCTCTAGGAATAAACTCTGCTCTTCTGCTACAAGATAACTTTTAATGAGAAATGAATACAATGAGCTGTTTTCCAATCGAGTCTAAATCGAAGCCTCTGACACAGCACTTCCTTCGACCCCCTTTAGCCTGGACCGGTCGGGTGACGGATGAATTAATGCTGGTCAGGGCACATTTCCCTCTGATAGCTGTCTTCCCCATCCAGAGACCATCCACAAGGCATTTGGCTGAGTCTGTTAGTTCATAGAAAATGCTTTCAGAGCCCAGTGTGTTCCGTACATATCTGCACACCATGCATCTCGAGAGTAGCATTCTCAGCCGTGGAATTTGGAATCTTACGACGGTACAACAGCAAATGGCAGCGCCACTGACCTGGCCAGTTTCAGGGGAAGGCCCTCCGAGAAGCTAGGTGCTGCTCACTGAGCATGACCTTTCTTTTAATGATCTTTTATTCAGCAAAACACCCCAAATCAGAAAACTTGGTCATACCTCCTAAGATCAGACCGACATACCCAGGGATTCTTATGTAGCGTGAAGACTCATTGCACCGAGGAATTACATTCGAGCTCATGGCGGCCTCGACAGTCAGGGATGGGTAGACACCAGACAATGTCAACAGTCTTGAACCATAAGCTTGAACTCCTGCTGCGAAGTACCACTCTGGAGTCCTGCAACACAACCGCGTTGCCAAAATAGGGTTTAACGCCCTGGCCCCCGATTTCTCTCCTGCCTCTGCCATCCGGTAGGACTCCTCCTGTTCATAGAACAATAGGGAGCAGGTCTGGAAGTGGCTCGGATGCCCAGGGTTCCAACTGCGTGCCTTGAGGAGGGCTGGCTTCATGCCCAGTCTCTGCTCTCTATTTTGTCCCCATCCTGGGCTCCCTCCATCCTGTCATTGGGCACAGACACATCTCTGGGACAAACACAGCTAGACTGTCACTCCCACTTTCATGATGTGGCTCTGTGCTGGGAGGTCTCCCCAACCTGGGACTACACGTCCTGGACATCTTGCCCCCAGGTGGAGTGATCTTCAGCAATGGAGCCTGCGCTGCAGTGGGACGGTCACTTTTGGGTTTTGAAACAATAGTTATGCCCTCTCCAATATCTCCTCCTCCTTCCCCATTCCCCCTCCTCCTGGCTGGAGGCAGAAGACACAGAGGTTCAAAGGGATCCAGAACCACAGAAGGAGCCTGTTTGCTGAATAACTGCATGAGGGAAAGCCACACCTGAGCAAAGAAAAACTGTAAAATAAAATAGCAGCCTCCTATCCAGGTGCCCTCCTGGGCCAGTAAGCCTCAGCACGGGCTCTTTAGCGGCTGGGTCACATCTGTCGGATAGCAGGTGTGTACCCAGCATTGCGGGGGACGGGATGTGGTGCGGAACCCAGACGTTCTTGGAAACATGTCCCCAGACTGCTTAATTTCTTTTTCCTGGACCGTTGCCCCCTCCCCCATCTCCCATTCGCTAGGTGACTTTTCTGAGCTACAGCTGACAAATCTGAGTGACTACCTCTAAGAAGTCCTCCCAGATGTCCCAGCTCCACATTAGTGTCCTCTGCTCTCTGCTCCTCAGAAAGTCCTGAGCCTGACCAAGGCCTCCACCAGCCCTGAGGGTCAATGCCAGCCTGCCTATCTGCCTCTGCCACTAACCATGAACTCGAGGGAAGGGACTCCGCCTTGTCCGCGGTTGTAGACCTGGTGTGTGAAACATGGATTTGCCAGAAGAAGAAGTTAGAAGGCTATACATTTTATCTAGTTATTTCCCAGAGAACACATTGTTTTCTTGCATTGGCACTAGAGAAGCACAGTATAAAATAGAGAGGCATATGGATACACCGTGTTTATAATTAAATAAGGGATTTTCTGTCATGGCTCTGTCATTTATACTTGGATGACATTTCAGAATTCCACTTTGCCAAATCATAGGCCTTTCCTGAATAAAATAGAAAAGATAATAATAGTCTCACCCGCCTCCCAGGGGCGTGTGAGGGTCGCCTGAGACAGGTAAAAGGCTACAGAAGTCCCGCCCGGGCCGTTTAGGTGGGTGGAGCATCGCCCGTACACCAAGCGGCTGCAGGTTCCATCCCCAGTTAGGGCACGTACGGGATGCTTCTCTCTCTCTCTAAAATCAATAAACATGGTATCCTCAGGTGAGGGTTAATTTTTTTATAGGCTATGTAAGTATGAGGTTTATTATTAGCCCTCAAAAAATATCAGTGCCATAAGTCAGATCACATAAAATTCATTTATGGAGAGAACAAGCCCCCAAATCCCAATTCCAGTCCATTGCCCGCAGAGCTCTTAGACAATTCTGCTCTGTCTCGTTGCCAACAGAGAGATTTATGGCGCTCGAGCTGGAAACAGAGGTTCTTACGCGTGCGTTTCGGTGAGTGTGCAGGAGGCTGGGTGTCATCGAATGCATTTCTTACTTAAAGGGTGAGAGTCACTGAAATCTCTCCACTTCGTGGGGCTGCAGCTGGTGTCCCACAGAAGCTTGGCGCATTGTCCTCGGGCTTGGGGGAGACTTTCGTAAGATCAAGGTGTCAATGACTGCGTTGGCTTCTTGTATGTTTTTCTTCCCTGCGGCACGATATGCGTCTGCCGTTACGGCTGCTGTGACAAGTGACCACGAGTGTGGTGGCTGGAACAGCACATTCATTCTCTGACCCACCCGGAGGGCGGGAGAACGGGGTCAAGGCTGTGTGTCTCCTGGAGGCTTCGCTGGGGAACCGGTTCCCTGATGGCAGCTTGGGGGTCAGCCTGCGTCCTGCGGACTGCAGCCTCTTCTCGAGCCTCGCCCGCCTCCACCGCCCACGTCTCGCGGACCCTCCCTCCTCCCCGTCCAGGGCTCTGTGACAATGGGCCAGGGTAGTCTCTCCTCTCTTTTTGTCACGGCAGGTAACAAACTCACAGGCCCTGCGGTGGGGGCCTCTTTGGGAGGCCGTTACTCTGTTTAGGACAATACTCCACCCCTCTTTTTCTCTTTGAACTGCTGCTTCTAGCAGCCTCAGATTCACGGTCACCTGGGGTCCTACGTGATCAATTATAGGTTGCATGTGTATCTTGATTAGGTTGTAATAGACAACTGGAGTTGCTTCAAAATGTGCTACTTAAACACAACAAACATGTGCCATCCACACGTTTCCATGAATCAGGGATTCAGGAGCAGCTTGGCCGGGTGGTTCCGGCCCGGGTTCTCTCAGGAGGTTTCAGTCAAGACGCCGCCTGGGGCCACAGGGGCTGCTCCCAGGTGGCCCGCGCACGTGGACTGTTGGAGGGAGGCTGCAGTTCCTCTCCAAATGGACCTCTTCACAGGCCTCTTCTTCTTCCTTTTTTAATCCTCACCCGAGGACATGCTTATTGATTTTAGAGAGAGGGAAGGAAGGGAGAGAGAGGGGGAGAGAAACATCCCTGTGAGAGAGAAACATCAACCGGTTGCCTCTCGTACGTGCCCCCACCGGGGACTGAACCCGAAACCTAGGTCTGTGCCCTGGACCAGGGAATTGAACCTGTGACATTTCGGTCTATGGGATGATGCTCCAACCAACTGAGCCACACTGGCCAGGGCTACACAGGCTTCTTGAGTGTCCACATGACGTGACAGCCGATGTCCCCTAGAGAGAGGTAGTTCAGGGAAGAGCAAGGTGAAAACCACGGGGTTTTATGAATAGCCCTTGAAAGTCACACACTGTAAGTGTCACAGGATCTACCGGCAACCCAGGCCGGCCCTGAGTCACTATGGTGGGGACGACAGAGGGCAGGAGGGAACAGCCTCTGGGGGCCGTCCTGGCATGTGGCCGGCACGTGGGTGTATAGGAGTGAGTGGTCTTCGGGTGTGATGGAAGGGTAGCCACCTGTGAGATCTGAGGCACTGTCGCCATTGAAGTGACCTTTGTGAAATCAGCTGGAGTCTCCTAAGATGAACCGACAAACGGTAGTTATGAGCGTTCTTCTCAGACGCAAGGAAGAGGTCAGGCACAGAGCAGAGTCAACACTGAACCCCGATATTCTGACTCAGAATCCAGCAATCTTATCTCCACTCCAAGCTATATTTGGTAAGAGAATTCACCGTGGGGGCCGCCACGAGCTGTTTCACTTTATTTCATCAGATGAATGTTAGGAATGGATTTCTGACTGTAGTCTAGTAACCTAGTCCATTAACCCCTAAGAGTAAGTTCCCTCTCCTGAAAAACCAAATTAAACAGAAGTTTGTGACAGACGAGCTGCTGGCCATCGACAGTTTTTCTTCTGTAATTTAGTCTCCTGACATTATCCCGCGTGGAGGGTCATGTCTCTAAGCCCTCTCCGGTTTCCTTCAGGCTCTGGTGCATCCCACGTCGGGTGTTACAGCGCATTGAGAAACCGCACACTTTGGTTTTATATTTACTGGTTTCTGACAGTATAGTTTTCCTATCTTCCCTTCCAACAGCAGCCGAAGCACTTTAAACTATCGCATCTGCTATTTGCTTGCCCTCCCCTCCAAGACAGAGAGGGAGGAAGGGGGAAGGGAGAGAGAGAGAGAGAGAGAGAGAGAGAGGAGAGAGGGGGCGAGAGGAGAGGAGAAGGGAGAGGGAAGAGTCTCTGTTTCATCACGTGGAAACTAACTTTGTCATTAATAGGTGTGAGATCTTCAGACTTGTCAGCGGCTCGGGTTGGTGCCGACTGCCAGAAACACAGCTCCCGGCAACACCTCCTTGCGGCACCGAAGGAAGTGTCGAGCTAGACACTTCAGCAGCCAGCCAAGCAGATTTAGCGACAGCCATCCTCTCCTGGGCTATTTCTAGAGACCACGTCGTTCTGTTGAGAACAACGTTGAGACCAGATTCTCCCGGGAGGACCGTCTTTCCTGGGGGCCTCTTGTCGGGAGGGGGCATTTTCCTCTTGCCCTGATGGTATGAGAGGTGAGCTGAGACTCCTCCTTTGTCCTCTTGTCCCTTCTAGACCCTTCTCTTGCCTTTCTAAGTCCATCTACCAACCCATCCACCTACCGACACCCTCTTATTCCTTGGAGATGGACCGCATACCAGCAAGCTGTCACTCTCTCCACACTGTGCCTGTCATGACCGTGAGGGACTGAAGTATTCACTTAGGTATTTTCCCAGACCCCTGAAATCTCAGTGTCTCGGACGGCTCTCCTCCAGTGACGCTTTCCCTCCAAACCACCCCGACCTCATTCCCACGGCAGCGCCAGCCCCGGAACCCCTCCGGCACCTCCCATCCTAGCACCCTGGTCTCTGAAGAGCATCTCCCAGCCTTTCTGCCCCTCCTCCCAATGCTATTGCCCTGACCACCGTGTCTACCCCTATTCAGTTAAAATCCACGGATTCTATCGGCTTTTTCACGTATTCTCACACCCTCCTGTCCTTCCTTCAACTTCCGTTGTCAACCTTTACATTAACTTCCTTGAATACCTGCTTATCTTTGCGGTATGCATTGGGCAAAGTCTCTGTTTTGGTGGATCCTGAATCTCTGCCTACCTTCTCCCCGTACCTGTTCAGGTGAAAATGCGTGGCATCAGAACCGGCAACCATGATGCATGACGCTGTCACTTAGGTTCCCAAGACATCCACTGGGCTCTTCATACGCCCAACAGGACTACTTCCGCTCTGCTCCTCATCCATTTCCTCCTCTTCTCTCCCCACACCTCTCATCCTCAATGCCTTTCTCACCTTCCCGACAAAGCAAGCAACCACAGAGCGTTCCCAAGCTCTGGCCACGTCTGCATCCTCCGCATCTCCCCAGGTGAGGGGAGAAGAATCATCAGCTTCTTCCTCGTGAGCTGACTCCATCACCTCTGTCCATCCAACAACCCGATTTCAACCAACTCTCCTTCCAGGTCCAAGACGATAGCCACTCTCTCCCTGTTACATTGTTTTCATTAGCACACAAAAATACTACCACTTCGTCCATCTTAAAAAACCCCTCTCTCGACCCACCTTCCCCATTCAGTGACTCCCCTGTTTCCTTTCGCCTCCTGGAAGAGCCCCAGTTGCCCACGCCCAGTGTTCCCCTGTTCTACCTGAAGGCACTCACCCACTCCACCTCTGTGAGCCTCTTCCAGCCGCCAGCTGCTGGCCGTGTTCTGGATCCAAGGTCAGCTCACAGTGCTCAGCTTCCTGACCCACGAGTAGAAGTGGGCACATTTAAAATATCTTAAAATTTTACATCAACCTTTTATTGCAATGTACTAGGAGTAAGGTCTGGCTGATTATGTCATTCACAAAATTTTGGGATTTGTTTAAGCTACAGGACATTTGATAAAGAAATAGCAATTTTAATAGAGAAATCATCAAAAAATGCTCATATGAAGGTTATACATTAGGATAAGGTAAGTTTTGGTCAGATTAGAGTACCAAGATATTAGGGTTTCAGTCAACCAAGCCTGTGGAGTGGGGAGGTACTGTTTTTCGGGACCCTTTGAACTATAATTTTGAATCTGTTATGTAATCCGGTGGAAGTACTGGTTAAACATTTGAAAAAGGTAATGAGATATATTTTTAATTACCACAAATTACACATTCTGGATTTATTTCACTTCTCCACGTTCTTTTAATCTTATGCATTTACATATATGATTTTTTACATCACAGCAATTATAGGGTATCATTTGCATCCTTTTTAAACTTGAAATTATAGCACAAACATTTTTCCCGTTGCTACATAATGCGCATAACCATCATTTTAATGACTACATCATGTTCTATGTACTTGGTAAGCCGTAATCCAGTCCCCGGTTGCCGTGCATTCACGTGGCGTCCCATCTCGCACAAAGAACCCTGCAACAGCCATCTTTGTGCTTATTAAATTATATTACTGCTGGAGACAGATTCATAGGCAGGAAATTGCTGGATCGTGAAATGTGTTGCCAAATCGCATTCCGAAGGGATTCACCCTGCCAGCGGTAATATAAATGCTCACATCCCTGCTCTCCCATCCTTGCCAGGTTTGGCTGTGTAAGTCTTTTTTCTGTGTTTTATAATTTAATAGTCACAGCACTCCCTCTGAGTCTTCCCCCGTGGGCGCGAATGATCTCGGGCGCTGGAGGAGGGAAAAGGAGCCTTCCTCCCAGGCCTGACACGGTGCCAGGAAGGTGTGCTCCCGGCCTCCGCCTCCCCACGCCGGGGTCTCTCGGCAGCAGCGTCCTGGCTCACGTCCCTTCATCCCACGACCAGAGTCTAAAGTCACGTCACACATTTACATTCTTCTTCTCTTTACTGAGTCCTCCAGTAAAGTGGAAAGCAGCTGGACGCAGGGGTTCTGTCTCCGCTGGGATAGTGCTGGGCAGGCCGTAGGACCAGGATAACCAGTGGTGAATGGAAATGGAACATGAACGATTTAATGAATAGAGCTCAATGTATGTATAATAACATCCGTTCTGACCCGTAGCCATCGGGATAGTTTATAGATACTTGGTGCCGCCTCCTCTTTGTGGGGTACTTCCCGCTGGGTCACGTTCGGGCACGGTCAGGCGTGGGCGCTCGGCCTGATGAGAGCCGAGCAGACGCGGCGCGTGTCTCTTCGGGGTGCACTGAGGCCAGGCATGCGCAGCACGGCTGCACCTGTGTCCAAACAGCGTCTCCACAGCCCGCCCGGGTCTCGGCTCCGGATGGCTATTAGTCGGTCAGTGCCTCCAGGTGCCCCTTGAAATAAATAGTAAGTACTTGGGGCCCGGCCGGAGGGTTGGCTCTTCCTGCCGAGCAATGGAGTGTACCCTGGCCGATGCGGAGATTGGTGGGTTTAAATAGCGTGGACTCACCCCCGGCTGCCCGAGCCGTTCCACTCCTCCCCCTCCCCGGGCCGGCAATGACCAGGTGTATTGGTTTGTTGGCGCTCAGTGCACCGGTGGCGTAGCCAACACAGACGGATTGTGGTGCAGTTCTAGGGGCTGGAACCTGCCATCCAGGGGACAGTTCCTTCTGAAGCCCGTGGGGGAGAATTTGTTCTGTGCCTCTCACTCACCTTTTGCTTGCTCACTGGCAATTTCAGGGTCCCTGGCATGTGGAAGCCTCACCCCGACCTCTGCCTGCATCTCAGGTAGCATTGCCCCGGTGCGTGCCGGTGTTCAGATCTCCTCGTTGTGTGAGGACACCAGTCGCGTGGGATCAGGGTCCCCCTCTACTCTCGTCATGATTCCGGCAACCGCTCTATTTCCAAACGAGGTCACAGTGTGAGATACTTGGGAGCAGGGCTTCACCGTGTTAATTTTAGGGAGATGCAACTGAGCTCATTAGCAATAGGACTAGAAATGTCTACTTGGTCTTGTCACCCCAAGTGAAATTTTATCTCTATGTAAGGTATATATATATTTAACCTGAATAGAAGAGAATTTATCTTCCTATTGCTTCTGTAATTCTTACGATGGCCCCTGCAAATCTGTTGAATTGGAAAGAGCTAGCAATAATGAAAGAAAAGCAGGAGTTGAGAAAAGGCTGTGTTATCTTTTTAAAATATAGATTATTAAAGTGGTCAGTGTCAGAGTCCCTGTGGATGGGACACACTCAGCGGGCATGTCCACATGTCTTCAGCATTTCAAGATCAGGGCTGAGTGTTCAGCATAAATATAAAGGCTCTGAAATGGTGTAGACGTGACCCCAGGTTCTGCCACCATATGTCTTCGGAATTTCACTGAAAGCATGCCAGGCCCCCATCATTTGGTTTTTCTGGTATAATAGACAAGTTGATTCCCTGAACGCAAAGCGCCGAATCACAAATAAAGCAAGCTGGCTCAAGACAGCCTGCAAATTTCACTGCACTGAAGCATTATATTTAATCATTGCAATTGATGATCATGAAGCTTTACATTTTATTTACAACAAAGCCATGTTAAATTAACATTAAACCATGTGCTGAAAACATTCCTGAGTTTTTTGACACGTCTCTGAGTTCTTGCCTGGAGATAAAACCTGGAAACCTCCTATTGCACTTTTTGTACTTTTAGTAGTGCGAAAAAATACCCTGCTTCCAGATGTGCTTACACACAGCAAAGGTATACGCGTGGGCTAGTTTGGTGATCAGATTCTTCCATGTGAAGTCAAGATCGTAACAGCAAACAAGTCAAAGGAACAGCAGTGAGCATCTGGCATGAGCCCACACATTTTATTTCATAACCAGAAGTGGGGCCCACTGCAGTCTTGTATTGTCGGTGTCAGGCTGCGGAGGCACCCATCCTGAAGGGAAGGGACCCCGTTTGCCTTTCTAACCATCAGCAGGTGGCCCCAGAACCCTCAGCAGCTGCCGAAAGGCCTTCCCGAGCAGGAGGGAGACCCCCAGGGACACCCGATTCGTACCTAAAATGTCTCACTATTTTAAACAAGTTTTTTCTTTCTTCTTCTTTTTTCTTAAATATCAATCTAAACCTACCTTTTTTTTTCTTCTGGGAAGAAAAAAAAATGTTTCTCTTCTCTAGAAGTGGGAGTGTTTCAGTACACAGTGAAAACGGAAATGCATTTATAAATGCGATACTCTGAGGGCAAACAGGCCAGAGGGTGGTGTCTGCCGGGATAGCCCCTGTCAGGAAGGGCATCCGTGGACGTGGACGTGGACTTGGCGGTTTCGTCTGAATGCTGGGGGTGGTGGTGTGTCCACTCATCTGTATTTTTTACCCAGAGGCCCGTGTGATTTGAAGGACCACGGATTTGAAAATGGCAGTCAACTTTAGAGTTTAGCGCCCACAACCCATGCATGGCTCACAGGTCTTGGGGTGGGGACAGCAGCTGGCTGCGGCTCCTTCTGCTTCCTCCTCCTCTTTTTTTATTAACCCTCAACCATGTCCTGAGACTTTATCGGACTGGGGACCAGCTGCCGTCTACCAATAAAAGCAGCAGGAAAGAAGAATTTAAAATACACATAACTTTTTTGCTTCTTAGAAGGGAATCATTCTCTTAATATGTGGAAGAAATTTCCTTCGTTGATATTTAAGAGAATCGTTAACTCAGAAAACTCATCGGCAAGCCCAGGCCTGGCCAATTGCGAGCAGGTCAGTGTTTGCAGGTGTATCTAGGACCATTTGGTACTTGCCCAGGGCAACTTCTTAGAGGCAGAAACAAGGTGATTTACACCCAGGCTCGAGCCCCTTGCGGGCACTAGGGGACCAGTGATGTAGTCGACCATCTACCGGCACAGTGTCCCAGGCAGTTTGCAGGCGGCTGTGATTTGGCCATAAGGAGATGGCCCGTGGGATGCACAGGGTCCCTTGGCCATCTGAAGAGCTGGTCCCATCTGACCAGTGTGTCCCCTGCCGCAGCATTCTGCAGTCCCTCTGACTTTGCAAACACTCTTTATCCATTTTCCCCCAAGAAGGGATTCACACGTGGGGGGAAAAAATCAAACTTACTTTTCAAATTTAATTTTTAAAATTTTTATTTGAAAAATACATTACACAGCAGAGAATATTCCCTCCCCACTGCTCTTTCACTGCTGATGGAATCCGAGATATCGGGCTGGGGAAATTCCTGAGAGAAGAGAGGCTTCGTTGGAGGTGGGAGAGAGTCTGTCAAAGCGGGCTCACCTCTCTCGTAACACAACAGAGCCTTTTAGATAGTCTTAGGGCTCATAGAAAACAGGTGCAGAATTTCTGCCGTGCAGAGGTGACAGGAAGTTTCAGGCTGACCCACTGGTACTGACCTGGGCCCCCGGAAGTAGAATCAAAAGATGTCTTCATCAGAACGATAATGCCTTTGCCTGTTTTTATTAAACTCTATATGTACATATTTACAAATTAGTATTTTCTCCAATATGTTTTCTCATTGTTCTCTGAACAGAGAAAAATGGTGCTTAAGGATTCTTTGCTGGCTTTTTGCCTTCTGCACGTGTCTCTCTTTATTTTCTGAAATTCCTTGATGGCGGTGATCGTTCATTGCACACTCTTGGGCCCTTGACACTGAAGTATTAGAGAGGACCTTACTGTGATCCGGGGTTCCGTCTGGGTTTCTGAGGAAGGTTTAAGTCCCGCACTGAGACCAGGTGTAGGAAGGTGCAAAGATCCAACATACGTGCAAATACACAGTGAAGGCTTCCAACAGGGGAACTTTACTAATTGGCTCCTTGGAAAACAGATACTGGGACCGACAGAACTGACCTAACTCTGAAAGTCTTACCGGGAATCCGGCCTCCTGAGACGTCATGAAGTCCCCTGTCCCGAGCATGCTCGGAAGCAAATTTCCCATCCCTGTTACTGCCCGAGTGTTTAAAGAGGGTCCAGGCATTCCAAGCTTTTGCATCTTCTCAATTTCTACCAGAATTGAATTTGCTCTAAAAGTCTGGTATTAGTAGTAACATGAAATGTCCAGTTTTGGCCCCACTTTTAAAAAAAAAAGTGTTTTCACTCTACGCAGTGATGGAAAAGAAGGCGTAACATCTACTTTGGCCCCACTTTAAAAAAAAAAAAGTGTTTTCACTCTACGCAGTGATGGAAAAGAAGGCGTAACATCTACTTTGGAAGTAATGGAAAAGTCTGTGGTTATATTTATTTTCTGATTTCTGGTGAAATTACAGCGAAAATTCAAAATTTATTTTCTTTAGTTCTGGCAAGGTCCAGAGTACCATTTCAGTGAACTAACGGCAGCTCACGTGAGGCGAAGCTGCGCAACGCATCTTTCCAGACAGCCAGGTCCTTGATCAGAAGTACATGGAGTGATTTTCCCATAGTCCGGCTCACCTTCCTGATGATTCCCACCCTTAACTCCACACGCTCAGTGTAAAGTGTGTCCCTCAGGGCCTCTCCTGGGGGGTGGGGGCACTGGGGCGCGGGGCTCAGCGTGACAAGGGGCCTCTGATTTAGGGTTCGACCTTCCCGAAGGCCTCACAGGTACTCTTGACATGATTTTTTTAACAGGAACATTGTTTTCTGTGTTGTTGGCTATTTGAAAACGCTCGTTCTTAAACAAAGAGAAACTACAGCACGGTTTTTGTAACTTTATTTTGGCATCCTATTTTTTTTTAAATATAGGGGGCTTCCCAGGCCTCCACCGGCCCCGGAAAGGCCTCAGTGCGTCTGGACGGATGTGGCAGCGGTGAGCTACTGGGAAGGAATCTAGTCCGGAATCAGAGGAGGTGAGGTTAAACATTAACTGCCTCTTACCAGCTGGGGGGAACTGGGCACATTATTTACCCTGCCTTGGCTTCATTTTTCTCATCTATAAAAGTAAAGCCAGACTCTTAGTGTTTCCCTAGGGCTACCGTGAGGATGAAATGATATAATAAGTGAAAAATATACTTTGCACGTTATAAACTACTACATATGTGCAAAGTAAAATATGTTAACCACATTTCTGGCATTTATAGAATTTAAAGTATGTTGTCAGGGTGTGGTTGCTTCCTACTTAAAGGATGCAGAAACTTGACTAGTTAAAAAACCTAAGAAAGGAGCCTTGACCACACCTGAGACACATCGATGGGAAATGGCTCAGGACGTAGGTACCATCACTGAATTTAGGCATTTGAACTACCCTATGCACTGTCTGCATTCGGAAACCGCAAGTCAACAATTAAACCACAATTGCCAGCAACGAAAATCCAAATAAATAGTTTTTAATTATGATACATTACTTATTACAGTAAAAATTGGCATTTTCCCCTTCAAAAGCAGAAGCACCAGTCTTAGAAGGTACAGAATGGGTGGCATTTTAAGGGAAATTGAGCATAATACTATGTGCGACATTGTTTTAGTTTAGAACATACTTTCTAAAAGTGAAGTCACTTCACACACTGGGACCTGTCGGGATGGACAGAACGTCATGCTGAACAGTAAAGTAAAAGCCCCCACCTCAAATGAAATAAGTCCACTTCCAACGAAATACGGGACACCGCTGAAAATATGAAAAATTAAGAAGCATAACTAGCCCCACGTGGAGGGATTTCTTAGACAAATAGGACTCGTGTAGAGGTTTCTTGTCACGTGGTTTCTTCCGTCATTCTCTGAGAAACTAAAGTGGATGCTTTATTTCAGAATGAATGTGTCCACCCAGTCGTCCCGTTTCAGTCACACACCTGCTTCGTGGTGGCTGTTGCTGTAGATCACGGAGGGGGGAGGGTACAGAGAAGACACAGCCCTGCCTTGGAGGAGCTCACAGTCTAGTGGGGGGGGAGGGGGACAGACACATCCACACTGGTTTTAAAATTATAAAAATTATTAGACAACTCAAGAAACTTCTTTTGCAACCAAACGAGCTTTGGGTGTTATGAATGGATGGTGAACAGGGAGGACGTCCAATGCAGGGAGAACCCGGCGGCTTCCGTATCATGTGACTTCTGCAAAGGCGGTGATGAGGTTCTGCAAAGAGAAAGGAATTCCGAGGTCAGAGTCTGGGGGAAGGCAAGCGGCTTCAGCAAACACTTAGTGCTTTCGCAAACAATCTTTAGCCTAACGGAAAACCGTGGCCCGCACAGGTTTCGGGCACAGAAGCACACACAGCATCATTGACCTCGTGCTCTGTGTCACGATGTCAACTTAGCTGCTACTTGTATGTTGTATTTCATAGTCTTAACTAACCAAATAAAGGCGAAGGTGTTGTGCCTGCATCCTTCAAAATGAACAGAGGCATTTGGGGAGAGGAAGACGGCCGAGCCAGGCACGTTAATATTCTGCTCGGTGCCACCGGAATGCTGGAGCTTCGCCATCACTGCTCCAGCACAGGTGTGGTGGGGCCATGATGGCATTTGGTGATTGACAGAGTCCTACTTAAACACTCAGTTGTGACTCAGGAAGCCAGACCACAGACGGTCCTCTCTGTTGTCTACCCAAACCAAAGAATCCTCCACGAAGCCTTTTTACTTTTTTTTTACCCAAGCAACAGAATTGGGTACGAAGAATTCCTGTGGAATGGCTAGTATTTATACAGGGTCAGATGTGCCAGGCCCCGCCATGGCTGCTGAAGCCTCACGGTGGGAAATGGGCGGGACACAGTGAACCATGCCACACACACAGGGTCACGTCAAGGTCGAGCATAAGTGACAGCCCCCAGCTGTAGCAGCGGCACCAAGAAGGGTCTCGCCATCCCAGTTCTGAGTGCTCAGCAGAGCAGCTCTGCACTGACTCTGAGTCAAAGGCGTCCTACGGAATTTCATGAAATGAATGCACGCCATTTTCCAATTAAAGCGTAAAATGTTTAATTAAAACGGTTCTGAAAAAATGTGTGCAAAGACAATAAACTTCATTTTCCCTGAAGGTAGGCATATCAAATCACCACAAGGGGGATAGTACTACTGCTTAAGGCATTCTTTTAGTCTCTCGGTTTGACCCGCACAACCGTGGAGAAAAACAGCATCGGTAAAAGTCAGTCGTGGGCAGAGCGTGCTTGCCCCTAACTCCTGAGAGGACCTGGGGGGCTTGCATTTCCCGCGTGAAATGCCTGATGAAATGTTGGGGACTTCAACCGTGTATCTCGAAGCTTTCTCCCGTTTCCCTTACAACAGCGCAGGCCTGGCTTTGGGGCGGAAAGGACTTGTCAGAGTCCCATGATGCACCACGATCCGATAAAAGCCATCAGAACCGCGGACACAGTACATCGCAGTCCTATTTGCACTGGCCTCGTGAGGTCACGAAGTCTGTGAGCTGAGAAAATACACTGGATGCCCAGCGTTTCCACACAGAATTGCCCATCAGGAGGGGACTTGGCAGGCAGTAACTGCTGAAAAGATGACAAGGTATGAATTGGAGATTAATCTGCGTAGCAGCTGAGGGGGGGAGGTGAAGGGTGAAGAAGAGGTGGTAGAAAGAAAGGAAAGGAGTTAAAAAAACAAGAGGAACAAGGAAGGGGACGGCTTTCGGGAGGGCTGGGAATCCATGTCACCTTGACCTAGATAATGACGTGTCTACCAGGCTTGTTACATTTGCTGAAGGTGATCCTGAGCCCCGGGGACAGCCACCAGTCACCTTGCAAGGTGGAGCAGAGATGCTAAAGGACCGTCAGAAAGCAGAGAAAGGATCAGAGACACGTCGCTGATCATCAACGCCAGGCGGGACAGAAGCAGAGGAAAAAGCAGGTGATGCGTGAGTGATAAAGAATGGGCACTGGGACCGTATAAATCTAAACCGGGACGTACTGAGGGGGGAATGGATGCCAATAAGACACAGGGACGACAGGCACACATTGAGACCGTCCCAAATAGGCATAAAAAGTCACCTTAGAAATAAGGCCTTGAATGTACAACCTTTTTTATCCTCACCTGAGGTCATGTTTTCATTGCTTTTTGGTGGGGATGGGGAGAGAAACATCAATTGGTTGCCATCTTGTACGTGCCCCAACCAGGGACTGAACAGCAACCTAGGTATGTTCCCTGAGTGGGAATCAAACCCACGACGCTTCGGTCTACAGGATGATGCTCCAACCAAGTGAGCCACCAGTCAGGGCTGAATGTACAACTTTAAATGTGCTATTGAGGTCTGTGAAATACTGAATTCAGTCTTGGCATTTAAAATCACGGTTCACTGACTGCTAAAGCTTTCTCTCTCTGCCTGTAATAACCCTTTTCCTGATGCTAGGTCATTACCAAGTTCAGCTGCAGGATGACCGTTTGTTTCCGGACTGACTACATTTTGAGGTCCCAGGGCCCTTGGTAAACGCCTGCTTTCTTGCGATCGGCACCCTTTCCGTTTCATGTCACACTTAAGCTTTAACCTCTGAGATGACTTTTCCGATTTGACTGGAACGAGAAGGGTGCTGCTCTGCTGGGGACTTGTCATTGAAAGGTGGTCATTAGCAGAGAGAAAAACCAATGAAAATACAATATCAAAGTGACGGTGTGTAGAGGAGAGAACATTAAGGGGAGAAATGAATAATAGGTTCTAAGTCCACAGAAGGAATATACCAGACAGCCCAGGGCCCATCTGTTCATTAATTTCACTGTCAAGGCCAAAGGAACCCACACCATGGCATGAAAGGGATGGATTCTTTATCTCAGCAGGCTTTAAACCATGAGATTAATTTTCTTCTAGCCTGGGGGCCGGCTTTCCCTGAAGGAATCTGGGGAAGGGACACGCTAAGGACGAAGGTCCTCACCACCTGTGAGAATGATTCTATAGTATAACAATTAGGTTAGTTAGACGTGCAGGTGCATGACCCGAAACACCAGAGAGCACCCTTCCTGTGCAGGAAGTTACGCTATCCCTCACCAGTGTTCTCGGGCCGTACAAAACCAGGATTGCATTGAGTAGCTTCACGTCACCTGCGTTGAGGAGCAGACTCCCAGGCAAACTGGAGGACAAGGAGTCTCTCCTTTAGATTAAAAGTTCTTGTTTTGCAGCCATAAGTCTTATCAGTAGATAACAGTGCAAACACGCAGTAGGCAAACCAAAAACGCATGCATAACAGCATAATTTGGAGTCGTTAGAAAGAGTGGTCATATGTATCACTCATCAGTGCAGTGATGGGGCCCCCGGCCCCAGGTCACACTGTCTGAGGCTCAGGGTGCAGGTGGCACTCGAGCCCAGAGCTGAAGATTAGAAAGTGCCGCCTCCGTGAGAAAAGCATTCATTCAAGTCCACAGCAAGTCAGTGAGCAGAATACTGAAGCCGGTCCTTGAGGGCAGGGTTCCCGTGTGAAACAAGACCTCTTCTGAAACATCATTTTAGATCTTTAAATTTGGTACATTCTGAAGTCTATATATAGCATGCCAATTTGGGAAGCTCTAAGATCGACATGAAAATCTATAGCTCACTCTTCTGCAGCAATTACATTCTGCAGTTTTTAAAAAAGCGATTGAGAACAGAATTTGATTTACGGCACGAACATTTGGCAATGACTCGCCAGCAGACAGGACGTGCCGCTAGCGATTTCCCTTGGAAAAAATAGGGGAAATAGGGTAAAAAGAGCACCTCCCACGGGAAAACGAGGACAGCCAACACAGTAAGGGCCGTGTGGTTGAGGGATGTTCACGAGTAAAAACTCAGTGAAAGCATGAACCATCCAGGACCAGATCCCTCGGGGGAGTGGTGGAAACCCGCACAGAAGGACATGTTTTTCTGTATTTGCCCTTGCGTTGCAGCCCAACGCCAAGGCCAAGGCCAAGGCCAGTGCGCTCAGGCGCACCTACGTTTATTGCCTTAATCGCAGGTGTTCACAGTGGCTTATCCCCATTATCCAGCCAAAGAGGCTCACGAGACAGTCTTTGAAGGACCTGCCCTGCGAATGTTCTTCTTGACCGTGCTCACTGGATTGGGTTCGGGACACCTATAAAATGTAGTTCACGTGTTATTTCAGCGTCTCTTTAAATACTGACTGACTGAGTTGGACAAAGGGATCAGTTGGGTTCAAGTTCTGCATTGTGACAGTACTAGACTGAACTCTGAGGTTAAGTATTGTGCCAGCGTCTTTCCTTCGAGATGACCGTAAGCAGCTTTTTGTGTTTTAAGGGGAGGTTGTCAGTGATCAGCTTAGGTTTTTAGCCTAAACATCCAATGGGGTGTGTGCAGAGCAGGTCTTTCATTCAGTGATGTCGTCTTCGGCTTTACCGGTAAGGAAGCTGTGTGGTCCAGCGGACTTTGAAGTCAGGGGTTTGAATGTGGGCCGGTAACAAAGGAACTTTTCACAAACTATTAAACCTTCCAGAGACCCAGCTTTCTCACCTGTGAGACGGAAATAATACCCTTTAAGTGGATTGTATTGAGATCAAATGAGATTATATGCACAAGGTCCTTGTCTCCTCAGACATACTCTAGTTGCCTATAAAAGCCACAGAGACAAAATAAAAAGTAAAAATATATATATAAAAGTAAAAGAAACCATGAAGGTTTAAAAAAAAATAACTGGTTGTAAATTTGCAGTTCTGCAAGTTTACAATAATAAACTTTATAACCCAAATATTTCTTTAGGATTGCTACAAACTCATTGGGGAGCAAAGACCAAACCTGGGAGGATGGGAGGGGCCACACTGTGTGCCGAGTTAATGTCCATCTTTACATACAAAGCCCTGCTACGGATCCTGCTCATGTGACAGAACAGGTTGCTTTCTTTTAAAATACTACATCTGGCCCTGGCTGGTGTGGCTCAGTGGATTGAGCACCGGCCTGCAAACCAAAGGGTCGTTGGTTTGATTCCCAGTCAGGGCACATGCCTGAGTTGAGGGCCAGGTCCCCAGTAGGGGGCGTGCAAGAGGCAACTACAGATTGATGTTTCTCTCCTCTTTCTCCCTCTCTTCCCCTCTAAAAATAAATAAATAAAATCTAAAAATAAAATACAAACTGTTTTGAATCCTGAGAAGCACCTAGCATGAAGGATTGAGGATAAGGACTCACACTCCTACCATTATTAATGAACGAATTGCAGCTGCAGGTGTGCCCACATCGGAGCTGAAAGGCAGTCGACCCACGTTTCTCTGGGAAAGAAGATTTTGGGAACCATTTCTTCCTCCCCAGTACTCTGTGTCCATTCTGACTTTTAGATTAGCTTAGAGTTTTGTTTCCATTATGGGATTTTTGGGGTACTATGTGGGGAAAGGGACTAAGAGCTCTTTCCGAGAGAACTGTTTCTCCCTAGAGAAAAGCGAACTCTCCAGGCCTTCTCTCTGATAAGCTCATTAACCCAGAGGCCCGCCCGCTGACTCGGGAAGCCAGGGCTGTAGACCCTGAGAAGTATTTCCAAGTCCTCCGGGGCCAGAGAGGCGGAGGGCTTCCCACAGCGAATCCCGGGGAGCCCTGGTTCTCCCTCCTGGCTGCGCCTTGGAGTCACCTGAGAGCTTTAAAAAATAATTACTGACGCACCTCCCTGGACTTGGATTTAATTGGCGTGGGGCGTGCCTGGTCAGCGGGATCTCCAGACTGTACTGTGCAGCCAATATTAAAACCCACTGTTTGAGAAGCGCTGCGGGCCCCACTGCATCTGGGGCTGCATCTCCGCACCCAGGCCGCCGGCCGTGCCTGGCGCAGTGCCCAGGCCGGCTGGACGGGAACCGTCGGGTATGTGTCCCAGAGACTGACCCTTTCGCAACGGACTAAAACTAAAGTGATATTTTATGTGTGGAGTTCTTTGCGTACTTCCAGGCACGTATTAAGCGCTCGTTGAAGACGAACATTCATATGCGTGGATAGGTGGCCACGTCTGAGAAATCCTGCCGAGTGAGCAAGAGCGGGATCCTGGAAGAACCCGGCAAGTCCTGGACTCACCAGAGGCCCCAGACATCCCGGGGCCTGGGGGCTAATGGGAGAAGAGTATCTGGCAATGGTAGGTGACCCCGATTTTCAAACTGTAAACAATAGACACGAATTGCTTGTTGCTTCTTTACTGAAAACAATGAACACAAAAACGTGGTTGTTGCATAAGACTGTGGGTAGGTCATTGTTTATGTTCCTGGTTTCGGTCAGCTAAATCGTGCCATTTTCCCTACAAAAAACGTTCGTGATGTCGTGGAGCTCCAGATTGGTCGGGAAGGCCTCGCGCGTGTTCCTAGGACCCCGCACGGAAACAAACCTGAGCGAGGAGGGGGGTAGACGGTGAGAGGTTCCCTCATGGGACTTGCCCGGGTGTGCATGGCAATGACATTCCGATCCATCACTGCCTTATTGTCCCCTTAACTGGGGACGGCAGGAATGGCAGCGTGGAAATACGCAGTCATCAACGCCGCATGTGTTCACTCAAATGAGAGGGGAAAATGTATTTATGCTCAAGAGCAATTGACTGAAAATATGCTTTCATGAAAGGCCTGCTAGGTAACTGAAAAAAATCTGGCTTTTCTATTTTGCATAGTGTGACTTAGAAGCAGTGTAGAGAAATAAATACTGAATATTTGGGAGCACAGATAAAGAAAAGAACACATGGAAAATAAGAAAACATGTGCTCATTTCTCTAACCTAAAACGTTGATGCCTGTTGCAGTTTTAAGCTCCCATTTTCCATGGACTTCTTTTAAGCTTAAATCAGACAAATGAGAGTAGCACAGCATGTAAACACTGATTTACTTCGGACACTTCTCATAAGGGCACCGAGCTTCGATTGAAGGACAATCCCTAAAATGTGAATATACTTAAGTTCCACTATTCCAATATCTGATCACTAATAAAGTTGTTTTGACGAGGTCCTATGTAACATTTATATCACAGTCCAGCAGCTCCGTAAAATAAAGATTTGCATTATAGAAAAGCAAACGAATCTTTAATAGGCTGCCATACTTATTCATGTCAACATCCTGAAACCTCAGAGGAACTTATCCCGGGGAGCACCAAGATGCATAATCGTATCTGTCTCAGCGGGGAACCACAGGCCGATCTTGCACTTGCCGTGACACCGACGTATGCTGCATTTTACACTGTAATCATCTCTGCATAGCTCTGTGTTTCATAGATACACTGTGTGAACCTTTAAGTCCACAAAATACCTCTATTGGGGTGCCCTAGTCTGAAATAGCATGAAAATCCTGTCCCATAAATCATTGGTCTTGCAGGAGGGCACTACCTTGAGTGACGCACCTGCTATGTGTCAAGAAGTTCATTTGTGATCTCTTCATTCGAACGATGACCCTATGAAGCCGCCATGGCTGTATCAATCTTCAGGTAGGGAGAGGAGGAAGAGCTTCTGTAATCCTGCCGAGTCACCATGCAGCCAAACCAGGCTTCAAACCTGGGACCGCCGCAGCTGCAAAAGCCTGCCTCTGCCCTGCACGCCACCCGCCTCTGCCTGATTTCCAGATGAGCCTTCACCTGGGCCCCTGAGATTGGACAATCTGCAGAACAGTAGATGCATTTGCTTGTCTGGGTCCTTGCGACTTCCCTTACCCATCCGTACACTTTCCTCTGCAGTTGCCATGGGAATGGATGCTGGCCATTTCCACCTGGGATAGTGTGCATTCACCACCAGTTCTAGATATGCAGACTGTCCTCGCTGCTCTCTGCCTTCCTTCAGGTGACGCTGCTCTTCGTCACGGAGTCCTTCCACACGCAGAGCTGCCGGGGTGCTCAGGTGGGTGCAAAGCCCCCGTCAGGGCACAAAACTGTAGTCTAGCCAGTTAGCTTATTATTGCCTCCCCTTTCTTGCCATTGGGAAGGGGGACTTCCCTTTGCTTCAACTAATTAGATGACACCAACCTAAGGAAAAAATGACGCTGAGGTTTAGGCGGAAAAATTATTTTCTTTAAAAACGTTCTCTATGCCAATAATTTAGCTCTCCGAGTTATCCCGACATAGCCGTAAGCCTGTTCTAATTTCCTCATAAAACTATGTAGGTATTCATTCCTCTTAGATGGATCAGAAATAGTCCTTTTTCTATCAAATCCCATCCATGCTTTTATCTATTTTTAAGTACTTTTGTTGCCTGATGAGATAGTGTGCCTTTTCTTAGATGTTCGGTGTGGCATCAGTTAAAATCGATAATGCGCCCGCATACATTAACGGCACCTGAATGTCAGCCTTCGCATGAACACAAGCAGGGAGCAGGACACACAGGACAAGCATCCCAGGCTTCGTGGCCTCAGTGAATCAGCCTGGCCCAGCAGGCCCCGGGAGACGAATGTCACGTACCCCCTGTGCGTTAGTCACGGGCAAGAGAACCCTCAGAAGGGAAAACAGGAAAACTCAGTGGGTGAAAGGGCGGCATGTTTCTTGGGGCGGCGATGGGGCTGGTTACCTGCGTGACACCCTTGTTAGCAAGGTGGATTCTTTTTTTTTTTTTTTTAATTTTTTTTTTAATATTTTTTTATTTTTATTTATTTTTAGAGAGAGGGGAAGGGAGGGAGACAGAGAGGGAGAGAAACAGCAATGTATGGTTGCCTCTCACACGGCCCTCACTGGGGACCTGGCCCGCAACCCAGGCATGTGCCCTGACTGGGAATCGAACCGGGACCGCTTGGTTCCCAGCCCGCGCTCAATCCACTGAGCTACACCAGCCAGGGCAGCAAGGTGGATTCTTGAACTAGTTCAGGTAACCCCTGCCGGAGATGAAAGGTGCACGTCCCCCCACAATTCAGGTGTTGCAACCTAATCCCCAATGGGACGGGATTAGGAGGCGGGGCCTTCGAAGGTGATGAGGTCGTGAGGATGGAGTCCCTGTGAGTGGGATTTGTGCCCTTAGATAAAGGGCCCAGAGAGCGGCCTCCGTGCCCGCCCTATGAAGCCGGCGCGAGAAGATGGTCCCTGGGAACCAGACACTGAATACGCCAGCACTGTGATCTTGGCCTTCGCAGCCTCCTGACCCGTGTGTGGGAAACAAGTGTCTGCTGTTGATAAGCCACCGATCTCTGGCATGTTGTTATAGCAGCTGATGGGCCGAGATGGCCCCCCTGATGAGATCGGCACCTGACTCAGGCACAGACGTGGTCAAGTAAGGCTGTCCTGTCAAGACGGCACGACACGGGTGTCCTGAGACAGCGGCCGTGTCATCTTCACCAGGGACCTGGGTTTTTGCTTTGTTTCGCATCAGCGCGGCGCCCCTCCATTTATTCTCCATCCTGAACAGGACACCCCTTCCTTTCCTTCATCGGCTCCCCACGGCCCGCAGGGTGAGAGCCAGCTTCGTCATCGCCCGAAGGCCCCTCGTGGATTTCTGTCAGGTGACAGACTCCGTTTCCACGTACTTCCTGTATGTGTTGCCATCTAAGGGTTTGCCTGTCACTCAACTTTGCCCTTTTTTTCGGTCAGAAAGGTGTTTATATAACCGTGGATGCATTTGCTTCTCTGGGTCCTTGCGACGTCCTGTACTCATCATACACTTTCCTTTGCGGTTGCTATGGGAATGGATCCTGGTTGTGTGTGTGTGTGCGGGTGTGTGTGTATCATCCACATACGGTCTGTCCTAAAAGTCCAGCCATTGTTAATATAACGAGAATGGTTTGCGCAACATCAATGCAACCTGGCAGCCAAGGAGAGTGGACTGGAGTGCGCATGCGTGAACAGTGATGACGTCACTGTACCAGTCGGGGGGCGGTAGACGCTATTGAGTGAGCATGTGTGCTGGGTGGCTGTCACATTCAAAATGACTGAGCAAGTGCAGCAATGGATCTGCATCAGATTTTGCATTAAGCTTGAGTATTCCTCCTTGGAAACTATTCTGATGATTCAGAAGGCCGCAGCTATGGGCAACTGGTGATTGGCAGCTTCATCACGACAACATGCCTGCTCATCCATCACGTCTTGTGCAGAGTTTTTGGTGAAACGTCAAATCACCCAGGTAACTCAGCCTCCCTACAGCCCAGATTTGGTGCCCTGCGACTTCTGGCTTTTCCCAAAACTAAAATCACCTTTGAAAGGGAAGAGATTTCAGACCATTGATGAAATTCAGGAAAATACGACCGGGCAGCTGATGGCAATTGGGAGAACTGTGTGTGGTCCCAAGGTGCCTGCTTTGGAGGGGACTGAGGCGTCACTGTCCTGTGTACAATGTGTCTTGCATCTTCTTCAGTAGATGTCTCTATTTTCACATCACGTGGCGGGATCCCTCCCGGACAGACCTCGTGCATTGCAGACATTTTATGTTACAGGATCTGTCTTTGACAAGTGAGTTGTTTCTATTGTACACAGTCATGGCCTTTTATAAACCACTTTAAACTTCTTTTGATAGCTGTTATTTTTGAAAATGCTTGCACCTCTATCTTTCTGGTTAGCAACGCCGAGAATGAAGCAGGGATAGGGAGTCTCTCCTTGATGACACCTGCGAACTGTCATGCATTTACACCGTTGTTCGTGGGATCTACGATTTGTCTCATTTTCCATCGCTCTATCGTTGCAAACCCTCTCTTTCAATGGACTTCGCCACGTTGCTCTGTTTCTGTTCCGTGTTCCCACTCTTTCTGCCAGCCTTCATAGCCCGACTTCCCAGTGCGAGAGCTTAGATGCTGGTGTCTTGCTCAGCGAGCAGGTCACACTTCTGAAACCTTTCATAAGTAGTGTAATTCCTGAATGCTTATGACTATGCTATTTCACGATTATCTTCACACTTAAATGACCTTTTGGGTGGGAATAGAATTCTTATGTCACACACTTTTTCCCCCTTAAGAACTCGAAGACATGACTCCATCCCATGCTGGTGTTTAATGTTGTGGAGGGAGGGGCCTGAGGCCAGCATGCTGTCCGTCTCGGGCTGTGTGTCCATTGTGTGTGTGTGTGTGTGCGAGCTTTCACTCGGGGTACATGTTCCCACCTCAAAAGCTCAGTGTCTTCCAAAAACAAGAACATGTCCTTCCCTCATCCTGCCTATTGGTGGTCATGTTCTGTGCATCTTCTGAGGGTGACGGGGGCGCTCCTGGTTCTGGGCCCAGGCTGGGGGAGCAGCCCTCACTCCCTGAACATGGCCTTGCCTTAGAAGAAGCTGCAGAGCACTAAGATTGGCAGAAAGTTACAGTGGCTCCATCAGTTTCTGATAGACAGGGCAGAGGCCAAGTTCAAAATGACAGGACCAGGGGGGACACTGCCTAAGGAAGGGCTGGTTCACAATCGGGCACAGTACCACCACCTTCCCAGTGTTCACAGGGGTCTTTCTCCAGCGCTGAAATTGGAAAACCTCCCCGAGACATACCTGACTTCTGGAGTACACTTTACTTTTACCTCGCATCTGGCCAACCCTGCTGGTCTAAAGATTCAGACGTTTATTTAGGAGAAAGGCTTCCTGAAAGTGTGTCCGAATATTCCTGTGGCTCCACGCGTTCTCTCCCGTGGGCTCTGCCGTGATTGGCGTGTGAGCCTTCCGACGCGTCCTCCCCTCCGGCTTCTCTTCTCAGGTCAAGGTCAGCCTCCTGGGCAGGGACGGCCCACGCCGAGCCGGTCCCCCACGTAACGGACCGGCCCCTCCGCGGCACGGGTGTCGTGCTCTGCGGTCCCCGGGACGTACCGGTCTGCATCCTGCTGTGACGTCATTTGGTTCTTACAAGAGCTTCCTCACAGGCCATCGTGTGCCAGCGACCTCGTCCCTCATGACACCTGTTTTTAAAAATGTCCTCCACAGCAGAAAGGAGCTGCCACCCTCCATAAATGTAATTGGATGTCTTTTCAATCCCCCTTTTATTTTCAGAAACATGCTCTAACTCGCCTTGAACCTTCGTAACTGTCATTCTAGGAATGAGAACGCTGAGTCACAGAGCAGGCACGTCAGCTGCCGCAGGTCAAAACTGTCCAAAATCCCCGGCCAGGCTCCCTCCCTGCCCAGCAGAAGGACAGCCACAGTGTAAGGCACTGGGTCCCTCGACCGGGCCCATCACTCACCACTGGCGGGCGGTGATGTGCCATCATGAACTGCTGTGATGCCGCTTCCAGCAACAGGCATTTAGAGCTGGTTTCCACAGATGGATCTGCTCATAAAACCAGCCGTGATGAACGCTCAGACTCAGCTTTCAGGGAAACCAGGGCTCTTCCACAGAAACTACGGCCATTAAGTGTGTGACAAACGCCCCGTGATTAAGGGATAAATCGCTGACACAATAATCAGGACGGCTGGCGTGCCGTAATCACTCCGTACCTTCCTGTGGACCAGACATGAGCTTCGGACACACGAGGCTACACAAGCACTTAACGTCGCAGAGAAGCCCTTTGCGTCCTCCACCCAAAACTGACAACTGGAAAATGACCACCTGCTCCGCCATGGGCCAGATTGTACCCCCCCCCCACCCCCGCTCCTTTCCTCTCCAAGGACCAGCTGCAGGGATCTCCAGCCATCACTTATGAAGATGAAACCGTGGGAGGAGTTTTGCATTCCCTTGTTTCCTGCTGTGAACTGTGATGAAAAGCAATCCATTTCCTCCAAATATTCTGTGGCATGCCTTCTTGCAGAAGGAAGGAAAAGCTGCTGCGGGCTTCCCTGGAGTGATGGCCCGGGGAGGGGGGCGCGGTGAGCACAGTCCTCTGTCAGCTCCCCGGCAGGGCGCCCGGGGAGGTCTGACACGTGTCTCCATCCAGGAGCGCGGCTCTGATGGGCCCTGGTCCCGAGAATGCAGGCAGCAGGGCGCCCACTGTGTGGGCTGGGTGCTGCCCAGAAGCAGGGAGGACAAGCGTGGAGGGCAGAATCCGTCTCAGTGGGGGTGTGCCAGGGTGCTGGGGGCTGGGGTGGGGGTGGAGGTTGGAGGAGAGAATTCCACCATTTTATTTCCCAACACCACAGTAAGACAAAGCACATACACGTGTCATAGACAAAGAAATTAATGAAGATGTCAATAGACACCAATCTTTTGCAGTCCAAAGATTCTAGTAAAATATTTTTTTGCTTTCACCATCTCCCATTTTTTTTATTTATTTTTTATTGATTTGAGAGAGAGAAATATCAATTGGTCGTTCCACCCATTTATGCATCCACTGGTTGATTCTAGTATGTGCCCTGACTGGGGATCGAACCTGCAACCTGGGTGTATCTGGACAACGCTCTCAACAACTGAGCTACCCAGCCAGTCACATCTACTATTTTATTTTATTTTTTCAATGACTTTAACATGCATACCTTTTTGAATTTTTAAAACTTAATCTTTATTTTACTGTTTTCACATTACCTTTTAGTCCCCTTATACCTCCCTCCCCCCAGCAACCACCACACTGTTGTCTATGTCCAGGACTCCTTTTTCCTTTTTGCTCAATCCTTCCTCCCGTAACCTCCCCCACCATCTACGATTTTAAAACTCATTGTAAATAAAAATGTATTAACATAAGTTCAACAAAAAGAATTTTTAAATCATTTAATATATAGAATGATAGAATTGTATGTAAATATTCAGCAATGCTAGGAGGCTGCTAAAGAACCTTATGAAAAAAATATGTTCAAAAGCAGAAGGCTGTGATTATTGTTCAAGTTAATTTCAAAGATGTGTAGAGCAACCATTTCCTTCAAAATAATGTCTAAGATTTCCTCCTAAATTCTACTGCTTTCTATCTTTATTTTATAGTTAAGAAGACCTAACTGTATACATATGATTCATTTTTAAAATATATTTTATCCCATCAGCATGTACCTTGAAATATTCTCTGCTGTTGACCAGTGATACAGAGTTTTGCAAACTGCTCGCCCACGTGGAGGTTCAGACTTCTAAACAGCACAGTGGGGACGTTTACTGTCACGGGGCATCAACGAAGCCACTGCAGAAAGGAGGAGAGAGCAGCCCAGGGGCTCAGAGAGGAGAGGGTTTATTTCCTTCTTGGAACCACCTACTATGCGGGCTGCTCCGAGAGCTCACCCTCTCCTCTCTGAGCCACTGGGTGAGGGGAACAGTCGCCGTTAAAGATTACAGGTGACGCCAGCTGTCACCCTCTCCGCCTGGTGAGAAGGGCAGGGAAGACCCAGGACAAGCTCTCCAAAGAGACACGCCCCTCTGTGTACCTTCCCGGGTCTGAACTCAGTTGCACGGACACAGGTCAGTGTAGGGGACATGGGGGAAGTGCAGGCTGCAGCTGGGAGGCTGCAGGGCAGCTGACATTGGACTGGGGATTCGGTTGCTAAAAGGAAGAGGAGAGAGGAGACTGGTGGACTACTAGCTGTCTTTGCTCTCTAAGGACACCCAGCTTTAAAACCTCTTGTAAGAAATCACATCATGGGCCTTGGCCAGGTAGCTCAGTTGGTTGGAGCCTTATCCCTATACACCAAGGTTGTGGGTTCAATCCCTGGTCAGGGCACGTATAAGAATTAACCAATGAATGCATAAATAAATGAAACAACAATTACTGTCTCTCTCTCTCTCTAAAATCAATACATTTTTTTAAAAAAGAAATAAAATTATTCTTGTGGAGCATAGAAGTATTTTTGTGGAATTTCATAAGCCATCAGGGTCATACTGGGCACATACTGAGTGATCCTTCGACCGTAGTTATCATCATCCTCATCATCATCATCACCACGAATGCTTGCGTTCCCTCCACAGCATCACAAATAGTGGCCATTAGCTCTTCTCGAATCTCCACAGTAAGAGGAAACTTCTTTTCTCTTGAGGCAGCCGCTCCATTTTCAGAAAGTTTTCTCCTCTTTCCACACGTTATCCATCTTCTTATACTTTCTGCTCTCTCACCCTCACTGTGACCTCTGGGGCCCCGAGTCCCTCTGCCACACGACGGTCCTTTGGACAGTGACGGCAAGTTGCTGCTGCTCCCGTGAGTTTCTTGTTCGCTGGTCATGGTGTGTCCCTTCCACAGCCTCTCAAAGTCTGTGACTGCATCCGCCTGTCATCCCGGACACTCCCGTTTGCTCACTTAACACTTATTTCTCAAGGGCTGACTATTCTATTTTATCAATGTCCACCTTAAAAATATGTCACCAAGGGCATGCACAGTGTTCCATGTGGGTCTGACTTAATGTCCCAAGTGGGCTTCGCATTCATGACTCTTGGTGGCCGCGTCACCTGCTCACACACGCCGGACGGTCCCTTTCCGTCAATGCAGTTTGCCTGGTGTATCCCCCCTGCACGAATGTTTTACAAATCCAAATACACAACACGCCCTTTATTTCTAGTGAACTAACTGTAATCTTACAGTAATCTCTCAAGAACTTTTTATTCTCTTGCCCAGTGTATTAATTGGCCCTCACGGATCCACACCATCCAAACCCCCAATGAGCATGCAGGTGACGCTTCCCCTAAGACATCGATCAAATCGTGGTCACAGAAGGTGCTGAGGAGGACCCTGCAGTGACCACCTGAGTGAGCATTTCACCTGTTAGAGAGGTGCGGGACTGCCACATCTTTTAAGAAATATGCAGCTCATGGAAGTCTCAAGAAGAGTTTTTGGTTAAATACGTGGTCTCAAACTCATTGTCCTGCCCAAGGAGGCCTTGACAGCCTCTCAAAGTGCTACCTGGTCCGGCCCCGCCCAGCCCCACCCGCCCTCCCCTGGGGCCTCCCTGCTGAGAACCGGTGTTTTCCTGCTGGGGGCCTGTCTGCACCGAGAGTCCACCGAGGTTTCCTGAGCCCCAGTTCTGGGCCAGGCGTTCTATTAAGCAGTTTCTCTTACACAGCTGACCCTTGAACAACGTGGGGGTTGGGGCGCCCACCCCCGTGCAGTCGGAAGTGCACGGGTAACTTTAGACTCCCCAGAAACTTAACTACCAACAGCCTACTGGGGACCGGACGCCTCCCTGGTCACATGGCAGCGGATGAACACCTACGCTGTCGGCTGTATGTACCATACACTGTATTCTCACAATACAGGACGCTAGAGAAAAGAAAGGGTTACTGAGAAAAATCATAGAGAAAATGCATTTACTGTATTTATTGGAAAAATCGGCATCTAAGTGGACCCGTGCAACTGAAACCTGGCATGGTCAAGGGTCGCTGTAAACGGAGCCTGGAAGAAATGGAACGTGTTATGAAAAGAACGCATATATTCTCAAGCAAAACTGCCGTATTATCTGGCCTTGGGGTAAGACCACTGCACAGCGCTCCACTTCTAGAAGCTACTGAACATACCTCCAGGACAGGCACTCCGCCTTTCCCACACGGGATTCAAAGACGTAGTTCAAGTGTGGTCTCCCTTTGCTGAGACGATGTCATCAGTGAAGCAAAAGCTTGCGAAACACCACTTAGGCTTCGGCTTGTTTCAGTGAGTTGAAAATGAGGGTACAAGTGAAACCGGAAAGGACACCGGAGTTCAGGGGGCCTGTCACTACCAAACCCAATAAGCAGAGACAGAGATCGAATCCTTATGGGCACTTTATTCAGATGGCCGGCGATCTGAGAACATGGCGGGTTCACACCCTAGCAGACCATCTCGTCTTTTCTTTCCAGGCCAAGGTTTTTATAGCAGGGAATAAACGAGGTGCGGTGAGGGGTTTTGAAATTCAGGGAGGGTCGGGTAGAAGAAACTGCAACATTCCTGTCCTGGGCGGTTAGCTGTCCCCAGGGGCGGGTGGTCATTTGCCCCTCCCTGAAACACAATGGCTTGGATGCCTCCACTTGTCCCCATGTGGTAATCTTTAGCAGTGCCCCAGGAGGTCGGCTGTTTTCCCAGGAGCCAGGATGGGCCTTATCTATCGGTAGTTTCTGAAACAAAGGCTTTAACATATCCATTACTTGCTAGGCTTATAACTTTTCACCTTAAACTGAGATTTTCCAACTCTTGAGTCCCCTATCACAAGGACGCTCAGGAAGAATCAATGACTCGGTTGCTCCGGGACCGATCACATTTTAGAGTTGAAATTATGCATCGCCTGAACGGATGTTACCTTTTCCAAGGGACTTTCCACGCGAGGAATGCTGACCATCGGCGCGCACGCCAGGCCGTCCACCTGCAGGCGATCCTGCTCCGGCTGCCTCCCTTTGAAGTTATTTACCACGCACACGACCTGGAGTGTCAGGAAAAAATTACAGTGTAAAGCAAAGCCCTGCTCTCCATGACAACGATCCTGAGTAGCTCGATAAATCGAATAATGAGAAAGTATTCAAATTATTGAAATGTTAAATGGATATAACTCGACACCCAGATTATCTTGTATAAATGTAAAAGGTACCCCAGTGCCTATGTGTTCCAGAAAATTCATCAATGCATAGGTAGCTCAGCTCATGGTGACAATTTTATTATTCCAAAATGTTTGTTAAACGAGGTAATAGTCGGTGCTCAAACAAATCCAAAAATAACATCATAACCTTATAAAAATTCATAGCAAGCTCACCTTCCCCCAATGTGGCTTAACCTACAACTTAATTTAAATGCTAATTATTTCCCATTGCTTCAAGATCATCATTGAATTCATAATAAACCCACCACAAGGGCACTCTCTAATTAGTCACTTCCTCTTAATTAACACAGGTCACTGTCTCTCGTTGTACCCCATATATACCGTGGCATTTCAACCACAGCTTACCGGGGCTATTACTGAAGTACAAGGCCTTTTACAAAAAGGGAATTGACCCTGTTCCACTTGATTCTACCCAAGAGGGACAGAACTTGAACCAAACCAGAGTTTGTCCTTCACTGGAGTGTGCGCAAATAAAGTTCTGGCGGGGCCAGGAGTGAGCGCACATTCCCAGGGCCTCCCCTCCAGGTTAGAGTTTCGTAGCTGAGGGACGGGGCTGAGGACTTAACCCTTCTTTTTGTTTGTTTATTTTTTCTTTGCTTAATCCCTTCACCGTTTTTCACCCCCGACCCCATACCCTTTCCCCTCTGACAGCTGTCCATCTCTTCTCTGTATCTGTGAGTCAGTTTCTACTTTGTTTTTTAGTTTATTTTGTTCATTAGATTCCACATATGAGTGAGATGTTTGTCTTTCTCTGACTGGCTTATTTTGCTTAGCATAATAATCTCCAGGTCCATCCATATGGCTGCAAAAAGTAAGATTTCCTTCTTTTTTACAGCTGAGTAGTATTCCATTGAGTAGCCACTCCTGGGTCCTTGGCTTACTTCCAAATCTTGGCTATTGTAAATAATGCTGCTGTGAACGTAGGGGTGCTTGTATTCTCTCAAATTACTGTTTTGGGTTTCTTTGGTTTCTTTCTTCGGTGCATATATTTATTTGGTCTTCACCCTGTTTCTGACACAGAGACCCCAAACCCTCGGATTGCCTTTCATGAGAGCAATACAGGTGTGTCTTCTTATGTTAATGAGGCGGCACTTGAACCTCAGGGCTGGGCTAGCTGCCAGGAGACTCAACCGCGAGATTCTATTAAACCCGAGAAGGAGAGAGGGGGCTGGAGACTGCATCTGTAGCCGAGGGCCGATGACTTAACCAACCCGTAAAAATCCAGGAGGAGAGGCTTCCAAGAGCGTCCGGGTTGGTGAGCACCGGGAGGGGGCATGGAAGGCCCTCCTCTTCCCCATCCCTCGTCCTGTGTCCCTTCAGTCTGGCGGGTCCTGGGTTCCTTTTCTAATACGTGGGTCACCTAGTGAGTGAACAGGCTTTCCTGAGCCATTCTAGGAAATTAATCGAACCTGAGCAGGTGGTTGTAGGAACCTCTGACTTCTAGCCACTGGGTCAGAAGTGCTGGCAATAACCAGACTCAAGACTGGGGTCTGAAGTCCAAGCAGGGGTCACGGAAACCTCCACGCTGTCCCTGGTCCCCCGGGAGCACCAGTGGTGATAGCCTCGAGAGGGGTGTCTGCAGGGGATGTGGTCCGTGGGCTGAGCCTTGTGAGGGCCTGACACCGCCTGTGGGTAGACCGTTCAGACGGGGTTGAATTCTCGGACGCCTGCTGCTGTCCGAGAGTTACTGATGGCTTGGAAAAGCTGTCCCATGGGACACTCGTTTGGGTTGGTCGGGGAGCGGTCGGGGAGCCCCCCCTACCCCCGTCCCTCATCCCACCCAACTGCGTCGACTGAAGGACGTGGACTTCTCCTCTGCCATGGATCTGCTCCCAGCCCCGGGATCGTGCCTGGGTTGCTGTAGGGGCTCCGTAAATGTTCATGTGATGAAGAACGGGAGGGACTGTTTAGGGGACCAACCTGAGAGCTGTATTATGGTCTGACCTTCAAACGTGGCTGTAACTCAGTCCCGTCTATTGGGGCCCCAGGGCATCCCGAGTCGCTCACTGTCCCAACACCGTGGCTGGCACCGGCGGGCATCACACTCTTCGGTGGTCGTGAGCGAATGCACCAAGGCTCGTTCGGCTGTCACAGAGGTGAAGCCTCATGGTCTCCTAGCCTTTCCATTCGGTCATTTTCCTGGGGACGCGGGGACGTCTGAGGCTGTTATGGAATGTTCGGAACAGGTCCGTACGGCAGAGGGTCAGGACCCTGCAGATCCAGCCCGGCCTTCCCTTCGAGGTTTGCAGGGGGGCGGGGGCGACTGGGAAGACACGAGGGTTCTGGGTCTGGCATGGCAAGGCATCTAGATGGTCGCCGGAGGCAAAGGGAGGTGGCAGCAGCCGGGCAACCGGGCAGCCACCGAGCCAGCTTAGATGCCGGGGAGGCCGCGCTGGCCCACGGGGCTGAGAGCGGCGCCACTGGCCGCCACTGCTTTGAGATTTTGACTTTAGTCTCTCTCTGCCACGCCTATGATTATTTTCTGAGGGTTTCTGTCTTTTGTTTTTCTTTCGTTACGTAAACCTGTATCAATGGTGGAGAGTGAAACAGGAGGAAGTTTGGGCTCCAGCCTGGGCCCCGGTTTTCAGGAGGCTGTAGGATGTCTCAGGGGTTGGGGGCAGGTCTCCCAGGGACCTTGGGACTCAGAGGGAGTGACATCGGGGGTCAATGGGGTCATAGTCAGTCACCTCTTTACACAGGAGGCTAAGGAAGAAAAACCTCTTTAAAATGCCTGGCACATAGATTGTGCTCAAATCTTCATAGCTAGAAAGGTCCATGTGAGTTTTTACTTATGCACAGGTGGCAAACACAAGGCCCACAGGCCAAATCCGACCCTCTGCCTTGTTTTATCCGGCCCGGCACCTTGTTTCTACCCGGCAGCAGCACCAAGCTCCTTGCCTCTAGTTAAGGAGTAGTTACATGCACACGGTCCTAAAATGACACTCGGTCCTTTGAAGGCAATCGCGAGGCTGATGTGGCCCCCGGTGAAAATGAGTTTGACACCCCCGGCCTTACGAGTATTAGGTAGTGAAGGCGGCAGAGGAAGCAACACTATTTCAATGAGAAGCAATTGAAATAAAACCGAAAGGGAACTAAAGTGTGTGTTACAATGTGTCTGTGTAGAAGGATGTTTTGATATGTAGTTGACACAGTTTTTCAGCTGGGTAAAATGATCTGCACACTCAGACTTAGGATGGACCCATTAATTCTAAAGCCAGGACAAAGGACACCTTCCAACCTCCAAAAGCTGTAGAAATGTGCAAAGGGGATTCTAAAATGAGAGTTGAGGTGGCATGTGTCCTTCATCAGAAGTCACTGCTGTGCAATCACCGCATGGCCACACCTGCTCGGAGGCAGTGTTGTTCTGGGAGCACGTGGGTCCTTAGTTCCAGAAGGGAGCCAGGTCCCGTCGGGAGCGGGGGCTACCTGTTGGTGTGCCCTGGAGCTGGGACGGGTGGCCCGTGGATGGCACCGTGCCGAGGCACTCGATTTTTCTGGGGGTCTCCAGCTGCTCCGCATGGTGCAAAGTGCCCTGGGGGAATTTTTTAAATATCCAAGCACGCCAGTCCTAAAAACTAGCCAGGGAGAAATGAGTGTCTTTAGCCCTGAACCATTTGATGTGAAAATATATTTTCACCCCCACACCTGCCTCAAGGCAGAACCAATGAGGGAAGAGGAGGAAATAAAAGAATTAACAGGGGTGTCCACACTTGAGGCGTCTCTGGGCCACACTAGAAAAAGAAGAGTTGTCTTAGGCCACACATTAAATACAAGGTGACACGTCGTCACACAAGAATAACTCACTGTGTTTTAAGTAAATTCACAATTTTGTGTTGGGCTGCATGTGGCCCGTGGGCCTGGGGTTGGACGCCCCTGACAGACTATGCGGGCGATCACTCGATATACCGCATTCAGACAAACCCAGGGGGTTCGCTAAGATCCCAGGGCCACCTCCAGAAGCGCGCACTCACCAGGAACACGGCTATGGAGATGCCGACCAGGAAGCCCGCGATCACGTCCGACCAGTGGTTCCGGTACTCCGCCACCCTGTTGAGCCCGGTGAGGAAGGCCAAGCACATCAAGCCCAAGCACAGGACCGGCTTCGCGAGTCTTGTCCCCTTGGCTTTGATCGTGTTGGTGATGTACATCTGAAACAGCAAACGACAAACACGACTTTCACGGGGGGCACAGTCTTCATAGGCGCCTCAGGGACGCATCGTGTGCACACACTTACAGTGATGTATTGATAGCTGTGTGTCTGCCTACAGGGTTCAATGAGCAACTGCCTTTCACTCGTTGTCTAAGAAAGTTTCTTAAAAGTAGAATGCAAGTGTAGCAATGACTCAATTGTGCTTACCTGAAATTTGCTAAGGGCTTATTCTTATTATGAATCATTTAGGAGCTCTGAGCACAGCCATTCCGAGTGACCACTTAACGAAACACCCGGTGTTCTTGTTGGACATGAACTTAGGTTTCAGATCCACGTGGTGACAGGGGAACACCGATGAAGATGTCTCCTTCGTGATTACGATGTATCCGCCCTTTGAGAGGACGCGGACTTGATAGAACCAGAACGTGTGAGTACACCCATAGAGCTGGTTTTTTCACTAAGGGATGCCAAGGTTTGTTTTTATGTTGCTGCCTGAAGTTGTGACATTCACTAAAATTTGATCGGCCGCAATTAGGACAACATAAACACTTAATCACAAGCAGGGAGGAGATATCAGCTAACAGCGAAGCAAAACAAGGAATCGATACACCCAGTTTTGGGTATGTTCACGTGTGCGAAAAGGACATGGTATGTGTGAGCTGACTGCATTGAGTGAGGAGTCTTCGAGTTGAGACACATACTCCAGAATAGCTCGGCCCTTTCCCCAGTCTGACTTGTCCTGTAGCTCCATTGCTTATTATTTACATCCTGTTACTACATAAGCAAATTGGTTGACCGCAAAAGGAAAGAACTGTCAGTTATTATTTCAAGTCATTAGCAAAGTGATTCCAAAAGAGATGGCTCGGACAATACATTTTTATGGTATTGGTGTCAGAATGTATCTGATGCTGATAATCTATATTCAGAAAAGTGGTTAGAGGTGTTTCAAACCACTTGCCTATTGTCTGAGTTGAATAAAAAAATACATTTTCGGCCCCGGCCAGATAGCGCAGTTGGTTAGAACGTCATTCTAAGATACCAAGGTTACGGGTTCGATCCACAGTCAGGGCACATACAAGAATCAACCAATGAATGCATCATAAATGGAACAACAAATTGGTGTCTCTTTTTCTCTCCTTCCCTCCTTGACTCCCTCCCTCTCTATACATATAATCAATAAATTTAAAAAAAATACATTTGCCTAAGAGAGTAAACCAAAGTCCATGCTTAAGTTTTTAATTCATAGCAGCCATTTTAGAATGCTATGAAATTCAGTAATTATCTTCTCTGTTTTGTCTTTTTTTTTTTTTTTTTTTTTCCTGCTGGGCAAAGCTTGAAGCCCTGTGAGCTGCCAAAGAGGCCGTGTGAATATTTAAACAGCCCAATGTGACACAGAGCTCCTAGCTAGCCAAGTTCCAGCCAGTCTATCCCAGGTCCCAATACTCCAGGACCAAAAAGAACCAGCTGGCTTGTCTGCACCTGGACCCGCGCGCGGCCTTTGCAGCGATGCCTGGGCGCGCGGAGCCTGTGCTGGGAAGAGCGAACAATTTCGGTTCCGGAGGGTCCGCGCACCGGGGAGGGCCGCAGAGAGAGGGGAGAACGGGGAGCGACGCATTTGCCGTTCAGAGGGAAAGTGTTAAGAGCTCTGCCCACACAGATAACAAGGCGAGATATCACACCATTTCAGGTTGCCAGGATGCATGGGATGCCGTGCCTCGGCTAGTGCTCACCAGCAGGGCATGCGAGTGGGGCTGCCTGTGAGATCCCTGTAACCCAGCTGTGTGGCGGGCTCATGATTTCCCACATCCGTCAGAATGCTAAAAGCATCCTGTCCTCATCAAGACAAAATAAATGTGAACTGATAACTGAATAATATGCATACTGCTAATATTCGTTAGCACCGTGCCTTAATGAGTGACTGCTGTTGAACACCGTGTTCTAAGCCTTCTACATTGATTATCCCATGACGTTCTCAACATAACTGTTACCTTCGTGGTGCAGACAGGAAACAAAATCGAGACAGCGCTTATGGTGAAGAACGTACAAGTTGACTTTTGGGGCTGCTACGTTGAGAAAAGAGGGACGTAGAAGGGAAGGAAAGAAAGCTCTCGGGGACCGTGACCTTCTCTTCTTTTTTCTTCACTGATTTCTGGCCTGAAGGACGTGGCCAATGAACATACGCTGAGCATCCGCAGATGTGAGGGAGCTGAAAGGAGAGAGGAGGATGCAGGCTGCCATGGTAACGCGGGGCCAGGCACCCTCCGTCTGCCCGACTGGTGCACGGTAGGAAGTGGTCTGTGCGGCTTTGGCAGCCTCTGCCTTGCCCTTCACCCCCAAAGGCCGACTCGGCTGCAGCCAGGCCCTCACCTGGGAACTGGGGCCGGCCTGCAGTCATCTGCGGGCTTGAGGACCACCTTCTGGAGTTTCTCCTGAATGTGGGGTTTGCTCCTAAATTGATCTAAGGAGGCGAGCATTGTTTATGAGGATCCAAAGGCAGGCTGGCCACACTGCACATGTGTGTAAAAGCTTCTGCAATCAGGACAGCCTGCCCTGGGCTCTTCCGCCACCAGACCCCACTTCCCGTCCAGACCTGGAGCGGAGGAAGTCTGGATTTTAAGGGTCATGGGGGAGGGTGACCTTTATTCAAGTATGTAATTCGACTTTAAGGTGGATCACAGCAGCACTTAGTAATGCACAGTATTTCTTCTGGAGCATAATCAGTTGGCATGATGTCCCCCAAAAATTCACAAGTTTTTCCTCCTACTGGGCAGCTCTACGGTACTTCATAAGCGTCTTTGAACCACTCTGTGTTACCCTTATAGAATGCCTATTTATTCCTCATTTGTAGAAGAGGAAATTATGGCTTGAGAGTCTATTAGCGAGTTGGATCCAGGACAGGAATTGATTATTCATGCTCTCTGGGTTTTTAATTCACTTATGAAACCATCTAGGTTAACCAGACGTCGAAATGTAGCTAAAACAAAACACAAACAGCAGGGGCTCTGATTTGAGTGGGATGGTGCCCACCCAGCCCTCCAGGGTCAGTGGGCACTCAGCGCCTCACAGGCCCGGCACGCCCATTTCACTGGCCCGCGTTATCTGTCTTCACCCACCCGTCCCGTGGGTATCTGTTAGCACACAGATGCAGAAGGCCAACGCTGACCGTTTGCCGCTGCTCACAGCCTGGTGTGCATTCTTCTGTGCTTTCATCCGTGCTTCCGACTGTATGCACTAATTGACACGTGTACATACGGGGTTTTGCTTACCGGTTTGCTTTGACTGAAATGTAACCCCCGTGCCCACATTACCCAGCAATGTGAACTGACTCACTCGTGACAATAAACACCCATCTGCTGGCTAAGTGGAGAAAGCACTGTGTGATTTGAAAACAATATGATGACATAAATTACTAAGATGCACACATGTTGGTGTTTGTTCAGCACTTACTGTACGCCTGAAACTGTTCCTTCAGGGTTCCCTGCGAGGGGAAAGTGGAGCGGGGGCGGGGAAGCAGTCGTGATCCCAGGTATCCTGATGTGTGTTCTCCACACACCTGGCTTCTTCTCTTTCCAAGAACAAACCACGATGTATGGTTTTAATTAATTTTAATGCTTTCCTTCACGAGTGAGGACGCAGAAGCCACACCTGAGTGCTTTGCTCTAAACCCTGCACTGCGTCAGCACCTGGCCTGGCACAGGGTGAGCACTCAGCAAAGACTCGCTAGATTACTGAGTCAAAGAGCAAATCAATGCAAAGGTACAGGGGAGAGCGTACGGAGTATTTCCTTCAGAGCACCGGTCACCGTCTAAAGTCACACACTCCATTCCTGGGTACACGCGTTGACTGGTTCCCGTAGCCAGAACACCTGTTAGAACGGAGCCCTGCGTCTGTTCACAAACGTGCACAGGGCACGTCCCCCCGGCAGGCGCTCACAGACGGCGGAGGGAGTGGCGCATGTTCCCTGCCTGGGAAGGAGCCTTGCTGAGCTCTGAGTTGTCTCAAAGTACCCGCCAGTCGCTGACAGGGTCTTCTCACCCCATATCTGTTTACTTGCTCTTGTCTGTCTCGTGCTTCCTGGAGCGGCACCTGGCACAGCGTGGGCCCCACGCCAGGACAGGGATGAGCCCCCGAGGGTGGAGTCAGAGAGACAGTGGAAGATGCTGTGCTGTTGCCCAGGAGGAGGAGGCGGGGAGCCGCAGCCACGGAAATCGGAGAGGCTGGAAAAGGCGAGGGGTGTGCGTTCTCCCCCGGGGTCCCCCGGGGCCCGCTGGGGGATGCCCTGGGGCTGATGCCTTGCTTTTCACCCCTGGAGGCCCGTGTTGGACTGCAGACCCAGGTGGCTCTAAGATAATGGATTTGAGCTGCTGTGGTTCGTGACCATTGGTCGTGGTGTCAAGAGAAAACTATCCTACATTCAATCACTATCTGCTTACTGTGCAAATGAATGGATGGATGGATGGATGGATGCATGCATGAATGAATGAATGGATGGATGCATGCACTGAGATTCGTGAAAGTGACCCAGAGGAAGAGGTGACAGTAGCATCATGATCACAGCATCTAATTTGGGACCAATAAGATCTGGGTTTGAGCCCTGGCTCTGCTACTCACCGAGACGAGTCATCTACACTGTCTGAATCTTGGTCTCCTGGTGTGTAACAGGCAAAACTATCCCCACCCAGGGCTGAAAGGAGTCGGTGGTGTGACTCTGGTGAAGCTCCTCAGTCCTCAGGGAGCTCAGGGAGTCCTCACCGACAGCAGGGGTCGAGTCAGGCCCCGGACACTGGGACTGTTGTGAACGTCTATGGGGACCACGTTAGTTCTGTTTCTCCAGCTTCCAGTTCGCCCCACACTGATCAGCAGCCACAGCCCCACAGCCCCCAGGCTAGGAGCTCCCAGCAGGCTCCACACAGCTCCTGGGACTTGCTGCAGAGACTCCGAATGGAACTGTGGGGTTCGTCAGCAGGCCAGGTGGGCAGTGTCCTGAAAGCCTATGGCTGTACAAATGCTCACTCACGCTCGCCAGTTTGCCAAATGGTGATGGGAAGGTGTCTGAAGGGGTGACAGGATTGTGACGGGAGGCAATGCCAGGGTGGAAAGACCATGGGCTTTGTCCTGGACACGTCTGGGTCACATCATTGAGACTCCACTCAGGGCTGAGACCACTGAGTGCACTGAAGTCGTAGCTTTTTTTTCTTCAAGATTTTATTTATTATTAAGATTTTATTTATTTATTTTAGAGAGAGGGGAAAGCAGAAAATGAGAGGGAGAGAAACATCATCAGTGTGTGGTTGCCTCTCTTGTGGCCCCTACTGGGGACCTGGCCTGCAACCCAGGCATACGCCCTGACTGGGAATCGAACCGGCAACCCTTTGGCTCGCAGCCCGCGCTCAATCCACTGAGCTACACCGGCCAGGCTGAGGTTGTAGCTTTTGTACACGATCATCTAGGCTGTAGAAAGCGCACGCTGCTTTATCCTCCATAACCCATCGCAGCCTCACCGTGAGCGAGCATCCTGCGCTGAACAGCAGCAAGGGAACCGGGCAGGAAGGGACGGGGAATAAAGGCTCAGGTGTTCTCTTTTCCCGCTCTTCCCTTCCTGGCAAAACGGCCCTGGGGTCCCGTGTGAGGCTGCAAGACCACATGGCTGAGCTGGGAGGTGGCCTCGGGGCAGCCGAGGGGCTGCGGTACAGAATGGCCTCCGCCTTCCCCGGTCTCCACGGGCCCCGGGCTCTCCCTCTGGGGCGCTGGTGCCTGCTGGCCGCCACTGCTAGATGTCCTTGTGGCCCCACGCCGGCTTGGTCCGCCCAGGCTCCCTCACTGGGAAGACCCCCAAGCCTCCAGCCCACCTCCCTCCTCGCCCAGGTGGACGGCCTGACCTACGGGCCACCAGGTGCACTGAGGTGGCGTTCTACCAGCTTCAAGGTGGAAATGAGGACAACCCGTCCACCCTCTGTTTTCTCTTCCACCTCCCTGGTGACCGGCTTCCTCTCAGGGTATCTGACCCAACGAGGGGGGCCACCCAAACATTCACATCTGCTGTGCTCGCCCCATCTCCAACCCTCCCACTTCCTAGGCCCAGAGAGGCAGCAAATTAGGAAAACTTTACAAAGAAGAAGGATGCAAATGTCATGACTTTCATAGGATGCAAACTTCCATAAGTTTATACTGATACATGTTGAAAGGATACTATTTCAGATATAATCCGTGAAATAAAATAAATTCTTAAAATGAATTTCACCTTTTTCAAACTTTTAAAATGTAATAACTAGAAAATTAAAAACCACATATGTGGCTCATTTTCTATCTCCACTGGGCAACGAGCTTCCCAACTGTGTGGGCAGCGCCGGCCAGACAAGAGCATCCTCGTTAGACGGAAATGAAACTCCATCAGCTAGTGTTCTAAAAGGGTTGCAGGCATCCCAGCATTCATTGTTTTGTTTTTTTTTATTAAAACCATTTTTTTGGACTCTTGTGCTTTTTCAAACAATACTTATCTGTATCTTTTTTCCTATATATGTGTTACATCTATTAACACATGACTGTCTCAACACCACATAGGGTTAATGAAATGATATGAAATTACTTCGAATTTTCAGCTGTAAGTCAATTTTTTTCAGGTGCTGGTTATCAACAGTTGCTTTTTTCTGTTTCATCAAAGTTCCTCAATTGTGTGTGTGTGTGTGTGTGTGTGTGTGTGTGTGTGTGTTGGGGACCCTCTAGTTACTTGAGAGATTCCATATTCAGTCAGTGTAGACCAGGAGAAAAAGCTCAGCTGTAGGAGTTTAGTGATCTGGGTTAAAATGCTCAACCTCCCACCGATTGGTTCTGCAGCCTCAGACAAATGACTTAATTTCCTGGAGTCTTAGTTAATATCATCTGTAAAATAAAAATGACAATAATGGTTTGCAGGACTCAGCTCGGGAATCACACATGGGGTGTCAGTTTTATTACGACCATGGAGACTCCTGTTTGCTGGGCGACTCGAACAAACCGAAAGGATTAAAATTACGTCTTTGGATGGCAACTACGCATTTGCTACAAGGAATAATACAGCCAGCGGCCTAACTCGGGGCGTGGGGATAAAGGTCCTCGCACACGTTGTATCTGCACATCAAGAGCGGCCATCCATTTCCTTTTCAATATCCTTCGTGGGTGCCGAGCAGAAGATCACATAATCATGAACACAGAATTTATCATGTAGCTGATGTCCTTGAATGGGCAACAGACACTCGGGAGTCACCAGTGTGAGGCCGGGCACAACCACCGCAGTGTTCGGGACCAGCTGGTGCCTGCGGTTAAGATCAGAACATGCTCAGTGACTCGGCTGTCCCCGGGACAGTGGCCGATTGATGGCTTGGTCGTGAAGAACAGCTCCTTTATCACCGACACACCGACCTTATCCCTGATGTGCTAATGTGGCTGATCCTACAAGGGGACCATTTCTATCCAGTACGACCCCCTCCCCCGGTAATATCTCATCCATGTGGCAGTTTGTCTATCAATCAGCCAGAAGAGCAAAAACTCTTTTATTTGACTTTTTTGGGTCACCTATAATGTTGAAAGCCGCACATACTCACCATTTGACATTCTTTTCCATACACCATGCAGAAAGTAAGAACATATTTAGGTAAATAAGGCTGCTGTCTTATTTCTCACTGCGATGCAAGGAAATGAAAATTATGTGGCATGAGCGTGGCATGCAAGCAAAAGACGCTTGATTCCTACGACTTGAACAACTCCATCATCCCGAAGATTTAACATCTGCCGACCAGCAAGCAAGGAGCTAAAATTAATGGGTAAAAAAACCGATCTGGAGAGCTTTAAATCCTACAAAGCGTGCGCCAGACTGTTAGATGGATTTAGGAATTAGTTATAGTTTAATTTAAAGGCCAATAAAGAAAGTAGACCCTGCACAACTGTTAAAATATGCCAAACACTCCAGTTTAAGACCAGGGACAAGAGGTTGCTGGTAACACGTAAGGACACAGCTCAGTGTGACTGTTTAGGAGGCCATGGGAGAACAGGGCAGCGAGAGGGCGGGTGCCCGCTACCCAAGGAGAGGCCTCCCAGACACGGACCTTGGAGGCACCCTGACCTTGGACTACCAGCCTCCTGAACTAGGAGACAGTTGCGTTATCCCCCGGGTTTGCAGTCCTTTGTCCGGCAGCCAGCCCCTCCCCCACCCCAGCCCATCTAGGAGTGAGGCGCCCTGAGATCGGGGTGACCCTCAGGGCATCATAGGTCCTCAAAAATTGTGTATTACAGTGACTAAAAAATAATTAAATCAGTTATTATTGTCCATACTTTGGAATTGAACCAACTCACAAGTATTTGATTTTTAAAATCCACATTTCTTCTTTACAATGTGGTACAAGGGCTATAAAACAATACAAAATGGATTGACTCGAACTGTTTATGTTTTGAGCCCATTTAAACACTTCTTATCGGACACTGAGATAAGTGATGACGCTAAAAGTTACCGAAAGACCTAACCTGCAGCCGTGATTTTGAAGGAAGAGGTAAGGGTCGCTGCTGCAGAAAAACCTCGGGAATCGTGCGCTCGCAGGGTCAACGCGAGGGAACCGTGAATCGCGTCTGACCGACAACCGAACGCGGGGACCCAGAGGCGTGTGGGGCCCATCCGCACCGGATTCGTTTTCAATGTGTGTGTACAAATAATAGCTCTCTGACGTTCCTTAATAATTACACTTGTAAAGCACTTTATGGTCACCGGGTCACAGAATTTAGATTTGTGGAATTTAGAATTATAGCATTTAAAAGAAAGAAGTTGACAAAAAACTAAACTTTTTTATTTTTAGAAAGAGGGGAAGAGAGGAGAGAAACAACAGGTGGCCGACTCTCGCACGCCCCTACTGGAGACCGCTGCCCTGACTGGGAATCGAACTGGCAACTCTTTGGTTCAGAGGCCCACATTCAACACACTGAGCCACCAAAGTCAGGGCTGTAAGGGAGCTAAACTTACAGCAACCAACACCTGAGCACTCTCGGACCATCAGGAGCCCTCCCGTATAGGAAATACACCGGATTCGTGGGCGGCGGCTTCGGTTCACGTTCCTGCCCGGCGAGTGCGCTGTGATTTCTGGCTCGCTCTGAGAGGCCAACAGTGCTGGACCACAGCACTATGCCACGGCCACGGGAACCCCAAGGACCTGCGGGGAGTCAGAGCTCCCCTAGGGGAACGGCAGCAGCGTGGGCGCTCGGAGCAGAGGCCAGGCGGGGCCTGGGACCCGCAGTGCAGGGACCCCAGTGTGCGCGGAGGTGTTGCAGAGAACAGGCCTGGGCGCCTCCAGGGTTCAAGTCCGGGCTCCAGCGTACACCGGCCAGGCGGCTGGGGCAAGTGACCACTTTTCTCTGAGTCGTGGTCAGTGTTCGCGTCTTTCATCTGCAAACTGCAGTACCTGCGGCACACGGGTGAGGGCGAACGAGAGAGTCTGTGGGCAGCCCTCGCATGGGGCTGGCCCACACAGTAAAAGGCCCTTATTTATTAGCCTGCTGTTCGCACAGGTACAGTGTACCCGTTTTAGGGTAAACTAAGAGTCAAAGGGTCTTCCGTTTCAGGGCTTTTTAGGGTGTAGAGGAGTATTCTCCAGTGGAATGCCGGAGGGTACGAAGGGACCACGTGCAGGATGCCGGGGACATGGCCAGGGGTAGCCACGGAGCTCGCCTGGTGCAGACCTCTGAATGAACAATCTTCCCAATGACCCCACACTGCAGATGTCGGGACCCCCTTCCAGGCAGAGACAAGAGAGCCGTGCGGTGTCTTTTTCGAATTCGGACCCACCAAATCTGTGAGCCCAAGGAGCTGTTTTGTGCCAAGTTTGGGGTGGTTTGTTCCGGACCCAGAGTCATGGGGCACTGGTCCAAGTTCAAACCATGGCCACAGTGGCTCTTGGGTGTTCATGGTTACCTGTAAGCTTCAAGTCAGCACATTTTTGGTTACAAAATCTCTAATAAATACTGTATTGTGCATGGGAGTTAATCTGCAGAATGCCCAGCTACACATTCCATTTCCTGCATATGCACTCGGCTACACATATTGTCTAGAGAATTAAGTTTGTAAAGGTCAAGTTTACTTTGGCCACAGAGTGTCTCCAGCCCCTACAGTGCTACATTTAAAAAGTAGATTGGCAAGAAAACACACATAATAGCATATGCATGATCAAAATGAAGAAACAGAACTCAAGTTATTTCAATTCTACCAATCCATGGGTCTACTTGGAGTTTCTAGGTTTAACTTAATGAAACAATGCAATAAAGCAATGAGATATTTCATTAAAAAGAAATAATGAAATAACATAAATGCATAGTGTTTTTGTTGGCTAAATGCCAATTTTAGTTCACACATGAAATATGGTACTGGATTTTTATGTCTTTTAAATTAAAATATATTTCTATTTAATTGTTTACTTTAAAACTGAAAGGTGAATCAGTAATGCTTATTACTATTATCACATAACTACCGCTGAGACTAATTCTCTCGTAGAGAGGAAGGGATGCTAAAAAACAACTTGCTTTGGTGTCAAACCTGCTCAGTGCCCCACTGAACGTGGGGAGATTCACTTCAATTAAAAAGATGAGACAAGACTTCAAAAAGGAGATGAACCTTGATCTAGGTCCCAGAGATAAGGGTTTTTTTTCACTACACAGCCTCTGAACCCCCTTCTTGGAAGCGGGGAATCCCCTGCCATGCCGCTCCCAGACGGAGGGGAAATGTTCTGTCCCAACACCAAAGCCAGAGAGAGCTGGATAGCTGTCTCCTCAAAGCCCGGCATTCCGGCTTCTGTGCACGACCCACCCTCAGCCAATCACACGCACCCGCACAGGACACAAAGAAGCAGGTAGAGTGAGGCACCAAGCTGATGTCAGCCTCGGTGGCAGCTGTGCTAGGCCGGGGGTCCCTCAGCTGTGGTCCTTGCCACCCCTTCCTCAGGTCTGCTTCTGGCTACGGCTCCAGCCACTCAGGTTCCATCCATTCCTGTTCATCCCTGGAGCTAGTTCTCCAGCCGGTCCTTTCTCCTCCGGTTGTCTTCTGCACCCTGACTCACCTTCTGTCATTGGGAGTAAATAAAATGATGACCCATACATAAAAGGTGACTCAGGCTTTGACCAGGCACATATGCAGGTAGAGGTACTAGGGTAGTACCTAGTACCTAGTACTTATGGGTAGAGAGAAGAGCAAAAACTAAAGTATTAAAGTAGGAAAAAAAATATTGGGGTTAGTAACTGGGAATAGTCTCCTGTAAACTGAGTTCAAGTTCATGTGAGCCAAGGACAGGGCTATGGGAGGACATTAGGAAGGGAGGTGGCTAGTCAGCTCAGGTGCCACAAACACCAGACATTTATCATCTCGCAGTTCTGGATGCCGGAAGTCTGAAACCAGGGGCCAGCATGGTCAAGTCCTGGTGTGAGCATGGCCCTGTCCCGGGCTGGCAGATGGCTGTGTCGTCACACAAATGAGAGCCAACACTCACTCTGGTGCCTCCTCTTAGAAGGACACTAATCCCGTGGTGAGGACCTCACCCTCATGACCTCATCTAAACCTCATCATGCCCCAAAGGCCACATCTCCAAAGTCCCATGAGGGACATGACCCGGTCCACAGCGGAAAGACAAGTTTCATCCAGGACCAAGAGGGCCTCGGGTGCCACGAGTGGCTGTGTGACCCCTGAAGGGTGGGTGAGGGCGGGCTAAGGAAAGCTTCCACTCGAAGAGAGACCTGCTAACGACCAGACTTTAGGCGTGTCTCGGAGGGGCAGAGGGTAGAACTTTCTTAGGAAGCTCACCTGGGAGGCTCCGGCAGTTCGGTCGTGGTAAGTGATGTAAAGGAGCCCAATTCATGGGGAAGGGTCCCGGCCAGGTGGAGAAGAGGAGGAGCCTGGGTGCGAGAGAGGCTCCGGGTAGAACCAATAGAAGCAATCAGGCGTCCGGATGCGGATGCGGGGGTGTGAGTGTGGGAGGGGCTGGGATGACTCAGGGGTTTCAGGCTCCCGGAACTGGGAGGGTAGGGTGCCAAAAATCAAGTCAGAGAAGGCAAAAGCAGGAGCTAGTGGGGAGCCAGGTGAGATCATGAGTTTGGTTTTTGAGATGCCGAGGTTAAGAAGCTGATGGGATACCACAGAGCCAGGTTCAGGCTGGGAATAAAGTCTGGCCTTCCGGGAGAGGTTAAGGCCAGGGCAGGAGTTGTGGGGTTTGCTCAGAAAGACGTGGGCAGGGCCCCGAATGAAGATTGCCCTTGGGAGGGATAGCCAATGGCAGAACAGAAGGTCAAGGACGGAAACCTTGTAAACGCTGGCGGGTGGTTTTCTGACGTCACAATGCACCATTTTACGAGGATGGAAGCAACTTGGGGATATGGAATATTCTCCTAGCCCTAGAAACAGAAAAGCTCAGATAGGAGAGGGTGGTCCCGGTCTCTGTGCTGCTGGGATGACCCTCAAGGATCTGGGGGTGCACCCGCTGCTGCGTGAGGTCCAGGGCAGGAGAGGGGGGCTCATTTTGGAGCGTGTGTGAGGGGAAGGGACAAAACTCACATTGTGTCGAGCTCACAAGGTGAGGAAGTATAAACTAGTCTTTCTAGAAGTTTCTGTCAGAACTGGATGGTAGCTCCAATCAGGGGAAGACTTTCCAAGCGATTCTTTGTTTTTCGATGGTGGAAATTTTCACATGCATGAGGCGTCATTTCCGTACATTGTACAGAAGCTAATGGCACATGTCTGTACGTGGAAGGATGCCCGATTCATGTTTGGCAAAGGGAAGAAAGCAATAAATATCCTCTCTGTAAAGTGCTTAGCACAGTATGCACTCAATAATAATAGCTGTCACTTCTTTCCTCTAAATTTCTACATTATTATAGAGGGATGTCTACTTGTTATTTGAGGTCCTTGGTCCCCCTTCCAAGATTTTCTTCAAAGGGCTCAACAACAAATGGCTCAGAGCAGACCGAGTTCACAGTAGAAAGCAACCTCTTTTGTAACAGAGTGGCCCAGATCTTAAGAAATCACCTTGACTTTGAACTATAGCCTCAATTTAGCAGAAGTCTGATGAGCGAAATTACAGTGCAGTAATGTTTTCCTACAAGTGAAGGCACTGAGAATGCAAATCTGTTAGACACGGAAGGTGTCTCCCAGGTGCCCTGGCCTCCCTCCAGGAGAAAGGCGGAGCCATTCAGCTGTGAGGAGTTTGGGAGCTGAGTGCCCACGTGTCGCATTCTCTGCAGTGTCTGACCAGAGGCCACCATCCTCCTGGCCAGCCCCTGGCCAGTGACTGAGCAAAGAAAGGATCTAAAGGTTTGGCCATTTATGCCTAACACAGGGACCCTCTAACAGGGCATCTCTGCTCCAGACTGGCTGAGGCTGTGTCCCACTGGTGTCAAGGGATGAGCCTGTCCACCCAGTCCTGCTTCCTGCCTCCGTCTTTTGAAAGAACCACGCGCCTCTGACCCTCCAATAAAGCTCTTACGCTCCAGACTCTATCCCAGCCTCGTCCTTGGATGGTCCTGACAGCAGGTACCAAGGAGTGGTCTCAGAAAGTGGGTGTCAAGGTGGGGTTTGGGGACATGTCCTGGCCAGGAATGAGAGCCCCATCCTGGCTGACAGGCAAGGCGAATCAGTCCCCCAGGTAGCTATCCAAGTGCTCAAACCCACCGCCGGTAGTAACTTGGGAGAAGTCACTGGTGGGGACAGGGTAGCCAACTCTTGCTGGCGTGCACGAAGCTTTCCTAATTTTAGCCCTGAGAGTCCAAAGTCACCCCCGGGTTGAGGGGCGGGGTGAGGAATGACCCCACCAGGCCAATGACATGGGCTGTGGCCAAGGCCAGGGAAGCAATGCTGGGAAGAAGGGCGAACCTGGCTGAGCCCTGGGAAGCCCATCACTGCCCCACAGAGGGAAACGGACCCTGAGGGCAGCCGCCCAGCAAGTAGAAGCTGAGCACGAAGGCCAGAGGGCCTCTTCGGGATGTAAAAAGGGCCTTCTGTTGTGCAGTGCGGAAGAAAGGAAAGGCTCAAGACCAAGCTTCTGACTGCCTAGGCAGGAGTCAGGGGCCCCCAAGGTGACTGAGTGAGTGCTCAGGGAAGGCGTATGCATGACGCCAAGGTCAAGACCCTGCTGAGGAAAATCTGAGACCTTGACACCCAGGGAACATCTGGGTGGATGCGCCTGAAGATTCTGGCTCACGGAACTCTCCTCACACCAGGAGACCTCCTCCTGTCTCATCTCTGACCAGTCAGCTCCCAGCACGACCCCAAGCTCATAACCCACGGGGTCTTGGGATTTTGCCCTATGGAATCTGTCACTCATACGCCACCAGGAGTCAGGCTTCAATCATTAGCTTCTGTCCCCTTGGGGGGCACCATTTCTAATAAAACAGCCCATATCTCCATTGCACTTCCCAGTGGCCAGTTCTTGGCTGTGCCAGCGCGCCCAGGGGGCAGGGGCAGGGTCGGACTCCCCTTGGAAGATACCCCTTGGGCAGCGGGTCTGGCCAACCCTCTGGTGTTCGGGGAGTAAGAGGTGGAATTCTCGGTGCGCGAGTCCCGTTGAGGCTCCTACAATTCAGGAGCCAGGCCAGGCCACCTGTGGCACAGGATGCTCTCTCTTTTGAAAAATGTTCTTGGGCACGTGGTTGGGCCTGGCCCACGTGGCGTGTTTGACTACCCCTGGGATATCCAATGACCACCCACTCCAAGCTGCCCATTCCAGTCCGCGATGTGACTGGGGAGCGAGACGTCGTTATAAAGAAGTTTAAGGGCCATGGACAGAAGACAGGTGACAGCACCGGAAGGACGCAGCGCACCCACGTGCCTTCGATTGTGCACTGCTGCGTTTGTAATAACTGTGTGCAGTTTAAAGAATTGTGCCGTTTCAAAGCAGCATGATCACAGCTGTATCAGGGCAAACCGCGGTTTAATGTCTGGGCCTGAGGGGGCGGGGAAAGCATTAATATGTCAGGTAGGAGGTTTGAAAACATGGCGTTCACGGAGGCCTGGGGGTGGGAAAGGGCGTCGACTCTAACAGGGGGCCGGGATAGTGGCCTATTGGGTCTAATAGGCCTTCTGTACATGCCCCCGCCCCGTAACCTTAGCTGCAGGCCGCAGGACACATGCCAGTCGCTCACGACAGCGTGGCAGCACCGGCGGCCACGGTGACAGCGCAGCAATCGCATTACGCGTCGGCGCTCAGTAAATACTCCCGACACGTTATCCAGTAGACACAGATTCGCTCACTTGCAATCTAGCGCACAGGCAGCTCACACGTGTCCGCACCAAAGGGAGGCTGGAGGCAGGGCTCGCGGGTGGCGGCCGGGTCTCCGCCGCAGGTGACGGCCACAGGCCAAGGGGGCGCTGTTCGCACCCGCCCGGGTCCTGCTCCTGCAACTCAGTCCCCGAAGGGTCTCCTGAAATCAAGCGCGGGCGCGCCCCAGATCCCTGCGCCCCGGCACTGGGGGCCCGGATCTGCGTGGAAGGTCACTCACGGAGGCCGACAGAAACCAGCGGGCTGTTGACTCGCCCGCGGCCCTGGCCGTCGAGAACTGTCGCCGCTGCGCACGGCCCTTGTGAGGTCACAGAGGCAGCTGTGGGGAGTGACACGGCCCCCGGGAGGAGGAAGAGAGAGAAGCCATCTTTTTGGTCCCTTCCGCTAATATTCTGGGGAAAGACTGCAGTCCACTGTTTAACGCCCACAAAGTCCTCCCATCCCAGCGCGTTCAAGACTTTGCTCTGCCTCCCACCTGTGCGTGGGGTCGACCCTATCCCTGCCCCCCACCCATCTGGGTGGCCTTGAGATTCACCAATGGGGATGATGGATGGGGTGTGGGCTGTGCCCTCCTGGAAGGCAGGTCTGCGACCCTGTCGGGAGAAAGACGTGCCCAAAGGCCTCCTGAGGACCCGCAGAGGTGGGCTGCGGCCCAGCAGAGAGGCGCAGTGGGCCCCCAGGAAAACCTGGTCGGCCTTCCCTGCCCCGCACCCCCGTCCCCCAATCCCAGGAATCCAGAAACGGATGCCTTGTGCAGAGCTTCGGATGGTCTCTTACCTAGCCAGGGTTAATAGAGACAGGCCAACGCCTGTAGCTGACCTTGCCTTTTCCTCTCTTTCCTTTTCTTTTTAAAAACGTTTTCAGAAAATCTAAGGTCAGAAGTAGGAGTGACCTAAAGAGATCACTTTATTTGTTTCAATCGTTGATAAGATTAATCATTGGAAAGTCACCAAACAGTATTCCTTATTCTCAACTTTGACATATATCTTACTTTAATTGGGGGTGGGGGGGGGACTTGACTCATTTTTTATGAAAAGAAATACCAAAAGCTAAATTTAATTATTATTCTAATGCAACTAACACCGAATTATAAATATAATGGTTAAGGGTTAAATAACCTTCAGAACATTTTTCCTGGAAAACAATAGTACTTGCAAAAATAGGCACAGGGATATTTTTTCCCCTAAACATTCTCGGTAAAGTAAAAGAGAACAACTCTGATGAAATTATCCTCAAACCTTTAATTAAAGCCAGATGCTAAGGGAAAGTTCAAGTTCCTTAATTTTATTTACGAATCCACAAAGAGAAACATCCGAAAAATATCCCTCCGTTCTTATTCATGCAGTTCATAATAGGGCTTATTTATTGTTATTTGCGTGTTCACAGGTGTTTATGACGCCCACACGGCACCTAGCAAATACATCTCTACCGAAATTCAGCAGAAATGCCTGTTTCCACAGAGAATACTGGAGGTACGGAACTCTCCCCTGTTTACCAACTTATCAAAATCCTGGCAAGCATTTCATGAGGCTGCATAAGTTTGAAACACCCCAACGTTTCTATTATAAAGTTTTCCCAAGGTGTCCCTGGCGAGGCCGGGAAGAAATACATATGTATCTAGGTTCACACAGCAGAGCGCACCCGGAGCGAGCGAGCGGAGCGCCTGCGTTTGCAGCGGGAGTGCTACCGCGTTGCCATAGCAGCCACCCACACGCACAGGCTCGCAGGGCGGCGGGGAAGAGAAAAGCAGTTCGCCCAGAACAGAATCTATTGTTACAAAGACAGCGGTTCCCTTCCATGTAATTACAGGCAGGAAGCCTGCCTTGTCGGCTCACGGCGGTCTAATGATAGAAGACTTCTGGGAGTGTTCTTAAATGTTTCTTCTCTGAGCACATCTGGGAGCTGAGCCTGTGGGCTTTAACCTTTTGGGACGCCGGGGTTACGTGGGAGCAGGAAGGAACTCACCTGGCCTTCGCTGGGGCTAATTGATGTAATGAGCCCCTCTCTGGAACGTTCGAAATCACTGTAGTCAGGATGATTTGTGGTTGTATGGGTCTGGGCGTAACAAGAGGACCTACTGCGAGGAGCTTCCGCAACTCAGTGAATTAGCACAAATAATATATTATTATGAAAATAATAAAGAAAGAATAAATGTTAATAAATAAGAAGTAGTACTATATAAATGAGCAACAGGGCAGCACACAGTGCCTGACACACAGTAACTGCTCAGTAAATGTTATTGTTATTGCAAACATTTCCAAGTCCTGATGACAGGCTAGAGCGGCATGATTTATAGTGGTATGGTTCCTTAAATACATGCCAGCCAGTAAGTTGCTGAAACAAATGCTGGCAGACCAGGAGCAAGACAAGTCATTAAGCCCTGGCTGGTGTGACTCAGTGGTTGAGTGCCAGCCTAAGAACCAAAGGGTCGCTGGTTCGATTCCCAGTCAGGGCACACACTTGGGTTGAAGGCCAGGTCCCTAGTAGGGGGTGCGAGAGAGACTGCCACACATTAATGTTTCTCTCCCTTTCTTTTTCCCTCCCTTCCCCTTCTCTAAAAATGAATAAAATCTTTTTTAAAAAGACAAGATATTAAGATTTTTCCAGTACAGAAAAGGCTGATGCCTTCTCCTACAGCAATGCTTTTGAAAGCGCCCTTTCGGCAGAATGAAAGGACCAGGCGTTTTGTGGCACCGGCACACTCACCACATGGCACTGGGGCCGCACAGTGAGATCTGTCATCTCCAGAGCTAAGGGACGCATGTCATGGTTGGGAGGCCAGAGGGTATTCTGGAGTTTGTCTCAAGCCATCAGCTTGATCCCATGGGCGCTCGTAGGTCGCTTGGCTGCTCATACCCAGATACGAGTAGGAACATCAGGGTTAGACATGAGGACAACGAATGGAGAGTGTTTTAGGGTTTTGGATTCCCCGAAGCTGCAAGTCTTCATCGGAAGACTGAGTGGTTCTTCCTCTTCCGGGGGAGGTGGAACACGGAGTCCAGCCATGCAGTGGACAGGAGAGAATCTGCACGGACTCCAGGTTTCACAGGAAGTCTTACAGTGTCAAGCAGAGAGCAGAGCTGAACGTCTAGAGAAATGCGAGGGGTTCGAGGGACAGTGATGGGAGCAGAGAGAGACGGCGGGAAGGGAGCACATGCAAGCCCAGAGACCGCAGGACAGAGGGTGGACAGGGAGGGATTGGATCCTTCAACCTTTATACACGTCCTTATTTTACTTGTACGTGACCTTTTACTTTTGCAAGTTTATTAAATGTATTGGGGGCATTAATAACATAGGTTTCAGGGGCACAACTCTGTAAGACATCATGTGTAGATTGCATTGTGGCTGCACAGTGAGATCTGTCATCTCCAGAGCTAAGGGACGCATGTCGTGGTTGGGGGGCACCACCCAAGTCAAGTCTCCTTCCATCCCCATATATTTGGCCCCCTCTACCGTCCTCATCCTCCCCCGGCCCCTGTTTCTTATTGGGATTTTTTAAAATAAGTCCAGGCAGTGAGGCATAGAATTAGTTTGGCTTAAAAGCTGTTAACATGTTCAAATGCATATACTTCTGAACGAATGTGCGATGGTGCCTACACCCTCCTAAGTGGTCCCCTGTTTGGGAACCTGAGCCCCCAGGCTCAGGCAGAGGTGCCATTGGTGCGTTTGCTCGGCTCGGAGAGGTCACCTGACATGACTGCAGTGGAAACGTCAGAAACGTTTCCCTAATCTAACAGCTTTTGGAGGGTAAGAATAATGCATTAGAAATGAATCAAATTTGGTTTCAAATCAGCCCTGAGATCTCTTGTCCATGAGTGCAAAGCAGCAGGAAGGAGCTTTGGGCACCGTCAGAAAGGAGAACCCCCGAGACACTGAAATTCTGCAAACTTCGCACTGCAGCTTCAGAGAAGCCTACAGAGCATGCTTCAGGAGTCCAGCCCCGGCGCCGCAAGGCAGGCAGATCCTGGTGACATGGGGACAGGCAGAAGGCATCGGTGCCAGGAGTCAAGAGCTGCCTGCCAGGGCCCTCCTGCTCAGCCTGCAGACCAGCGAGGCGCTTACCTGCGACCCCCCATTTCCGCCTGCAGGTGCTCAGACAGCTGCCCTGGGGCCTGACTCTCCCTGGCACGAGGGCAACTACACAAGAGTCCGGGAAAAACCGTGACTGATAAGGACATTGTGTTAGGTCTACAAGAAAACATGACAACACGGCTGCCGTTCGATGATATAGTGACCAATAACGAGAGAACGTGCTAGAAAAAGAGTGCCACTTCTCAGCCGCAGCAGAGAATAGCAGAGCCTGAGCCGGCAACGCAGAGGCCTGGGTGGTTCTCCTAACGGTGCTGTTACCAGTTCACGGGGGCTGCGACCAGACAGACTCGTCCCCGGTCAGCCCTCCTTCGTCTTCAGACGAACCCATTCTCCAGTAGAAATGCTAATGGCTGTAGTTTTTAATACGACCAACTACCCACACCTACCTGCTCTCCTGAGAGTCACAGCACAAGCCGTTACTATTCAGCCTAAATGGAGCGGCCGACAGGAAGCGGCTCATGGGGCTGCCGCCCGGCGCGAGCAGCCGCAGGGGGCACTCACCGTCAGGTACATGGCCGCGTAGACGCTGAGGGCCGCCTCCTTGGAGGGGAAGGTCTTCCGGGCCCTGGTGATGAGGTCGGGGTTGCCCGTGCAGGCCTCCGCCCCGCTGATGAACTGCGTCAGCTGCTGGCAGCCCAGCGCCGTGTAGTTGGGCTTGCACAGGGCCAGGAAGTGGGGGGCCAGGTTCCCCGTGACCACCTGCCCAGCGTTCACGAAGATGTCAGTGGCGAACAGTCCGAACGTGTAGATTCCTGGAAGAGAACACACCGTTTGCACACTCTGGCGTTTTGGATTGCAGTTCACGGCGAACCAGCACGGAACTAGTCCAGGAACTAGGACACGGTCATTCCGCCCCCCGCACTCAGGGCTCCTTCGTCCCATCCCACTCCGGGGCCTGCCCTGGCCCTCCGGGGTGTGCTGGACTGTTCCATTATTCAGCGTCCTGAACTGCCCGCCACGGCCACATTCCTATGCGTGGCAGGTGTATATATAAGACTCGAGATAAAAGAAGATATATTCTAAGCCTGCGTTTGGGGAAATGCGATTTTTTTCCATAGAGCCAGGTTTCCTCCAGAGGGATCAGTCTCTCCCCGCCTGCTAATGTGAGCAGTCTTTATTCTCCCCGATTTTGAAAATATTCTTTAATGTCACCCACATAAAGCGGAGCAGTGGTCTCCCTTTGCTGGTGCCTCTCAAACCTGCTCAGGCTGAAACTTAACTCCGCGGGTGGCGCCCATTAGCAGGCGAACCCAACACTGACAGTCCTCCTGGAAATATCACGGAAAACCTTCAGCAACACGTTCTTAAAAGTCCCGTAACAGCTGGCAACTTTGTCCCACCTTATCTTGTATGAACTGAATTTTAATTGATGACATTTGGGGCAGTTTAGTAAGCAATAGGGCAATCAAAATGATGTTTCCAATGATCTTCACGGTATTAAAATTTACTTTCTCTAGTTACCTAAAGACACAAAATAAAGTACGTGGGTTTTTTTCCCCTCTTTTTTCTAAGGAACTTACAAGTGTACTCAAACTCAAAAAATATTTTCTAAACTCCATGTCATTGGTCATTGTTGTCAAAACTTACCTTTCTACTTAGGTAGGGTCCCTAAATTAAATTCTTTGGCACCCTTTTCAATTAAACTTAGAGACACAACCTTCAAAAATGTGCTGACCAATGTAAAAAGTCCATTCTTTCATAACTTGGGGAAATACAATAAAATTCATCAGGACATTTTAAAACTACACCAAAATACTACTCCCCAAGCAATTGGTTTATTAAAAAGTCGTATAATTTTGTTATAATAATTAGATGCTTTTCTCCTTCGTCGTACATTTCTGGATCGTTTATTTCCTACGCCTGTACATAATGATTGGCTATTGTGTAGGAAATCACCAGGAAAGTTGGGCAGGTCCCATCACCTTGTAACATCAGAGACACGACTAGCCTTTCAACTTTCAAAACATTATTTAAGAGGATGACTCTTCATGCCCACGAACCAGCACGTAGCAAACTTCTAAAATGACAATGAAAAAAAGACCTGAGTTCCCTCTTTATCTGAAAACTGGAAAAGGAAATCATTAAAGCCCTTTCTTTGTATCTTACCAGCCTCCCATGAGTCATACCGGTGAGTGTTAACCGAAGCAGACATTTGGGAGAGGCAGAGACACGAAAGAGGAGCAAAGCCAATAACTCTCTGCGTCCACCATCTCCTCCCAAACACTGCGGCCTCGGCCAGAACCTGTGTGACAAGTCTCCCCGTCGAGGCTAAGATGTCCTCGTTCTCTTTAGCCAAACCTTTCTCTTAATCTGGTGTCACACGTTTTCAGCAAGCTATGTGATGAGGACGGGGAAATGTCTCGATGTCTCAATGTGCTCAAACACGCTTTGGAATGAAAATGGCAGCATGTCGGGGCGATAGCCAATACCGTCTGACTACAAGATGCTCGTTCAGATGCAACCCCACACACGTGTCCTCTGCTCTGGCGTCCAGAGCAAAGAGCCATAAAGAGCGTGTCCAGTTATGCAATCGTGTTCCGCCCTATAAGCTTCCTGCTTTATGACAACGCCCCAGAAAGCCCCGTCGTGGTAAGCAAGAGAACAAGAAACAAACGGAGCACCCCTGGATAGTTCCAAAAGTCACGTAAGTAAGGAACACGGGGAGAATCGAAAGCCCACAAAATGCATGCCATATCTTACTTAGAAATACGGGTGCAGATGCGGGAAAAACATTTTTACTGACCGAGGCATGATATAATTTACCTGACAGTGGTTAGGAAAGTGTGAGCTTCCTCATTATTAGTGCCAAGTATATGACTGCTTCTTTTCTAACTAAATGACTCTCCTGCAAAGATGAGTCAAGAACACAGGGTGGCTGCATGTGGGGAAAAAAACCTTTTTAAAGTTTCATAGGAAAGTTCTCCCTTCAACAGCCTCAGCGATGGCTTTGGAGATATGGAACTTGATGGTAATAAAAAGAACATTCTGAGATGAGACCTTTCATCTTCAGAGAGATTTAAAGGCACGATGACATTTGATTAGCCTTTAAGTGGGTTTATATACAGATTAGGCGATCTATGCACAAGACCATAAAGTCTTCATCTTGATCCCACAGATAGGAGAAATATACTGAAGGGTTACAGTCTCCATCTCAATACCAATCAGAATTTATATTAACTATATAGAGACATACTTTTATCTGATAACTCCAGGAAATAATAATTTATATTAACTTTACTGTATCAGTTTAAAAAAATTTGTCTTGGACAAGTTTGTATTGAATTGAGATGATTTTCAGTAATTTGTTCACCTGCACTCATGCAGGATTTGAGACTGAAAGTTCAAGTATCAGTAAATCCTGTCCTCGAATAAAATCACCAATACATTTTGGTTGACTTAAAACAAAAAGACAAAAAACAGCTCAGAAGTTGTGTGTGGAGTGTGACATACGGTGACCAACAATTACTTACTTTGTTACAAGCTAGTTTCCCGTTCTTCATGATTTTCACCAAGCTCACAAGATGATCACTTCTCCCCTTGAACACGGTAAATCGTTTCATTTAATTATCTACTTTCTAGTGTCTTAAAAAAATACTTAACGTTTACGTGTGGTATTCTTGTTTTCTTAAAGTAATGTGAGAGTGGCAACTGAAACGGAGTTTTACATCAGTTGGAGAAATTACTGTGCCGTGTTTCTTTTGAAAACTCAATTGAGACCGCTCGAAGAAAATGTCACGTAATGTTTGCATGGGGTTAAAATGCCGGCCACGTGCAAGGCTCGCTTCTGCGTGGACACGTGGACACGGAGCCGGCAGCAACGCGAACAACCCAATGAACACGTACCAAGAAAGCGCACAGTTCTCCGCACCAGTGGGTTTACATAGCAACAGTCTCCGGTTAAAATAGTTTTCTCCTGGTTTTCAAAGTCCCTTGTGGCCAGTTGCAGGCAAAACACAGCAGTCTCTCCAACTATTATCTTGCAAGAAAATAAAAGGTTAAAGAACATTAGAATTTAACCAGTGTAAAGGCAGGACATTTCATTTTTTTTTAAAAAAGGAGCTTCGTTGAAGGTAATAATCTCAATGTTACACTGAACCCCATTCGTTTCCCCAAACCTGTTACTATAACCTCCCCCTATGTATGTTTCTCTCAATGCAATGGAGAACGAAATGGATAAGTTATGAATCCAAGTGAACTGTAACCCTTTTGTTTGGTAAAAGGCCCTTAAAAATGAAATCAACAAAGGATCTTTGCTTTAAGGAAGCTCTCACTTGTTCTTGGGGTATAACTGCACCCCCCCCATTTTATTTTGAAGTGATTATATCTTGCTTAAATGTGATTCTGCCATAGAAATCAGAACACTTTTCTAGAATAGCAGAAGCTAAGTTCAAGTTCAGAGCTTCTCTGACCACAGCCTCTGCCTGGGAGCTCATAAGCTTACTCTCTGACTCTTCCAGGTCCAGCCAGGTGAGCCCCCAGGTACCCCTGGGTCTTCACCACATTCCTGGCATTCCTGGCAGTTATAAGGGGACAGCGTTGGGGCACCGAGAACACCCTAGGGACCTTCACAGCTCCTAGGGCCACCAGGTCTTAGAGGACTGAGCAGGGACAGACCGCCCTGATGCTTGGGCGCACATGCCAGCCTTCCGACAAAGACCGGAAGCTCCTCCCGTCGGCCTTTCTGATTCCGCTGCAGTTTCTCTGTGATTCTGTTTTCCATGAAATGTCTTCCTGTACCTGGGTTGTCATGGGGCCATGAAGGCCCGGTGGCTTGGCCATTTTGGCATGAGTATCAGAAGGGGTTCTTAATCTGGGTCACCAGACACCCCTTCCCTGGAGTTGCAAAGCTGCCTTGGGGAGGCACGTAGTAGGCTTGCTTCCTCCCCTGGGAGTGGGGCGGGTTGGGTGGGGGCAGCGGCAGTACAGAGCACAGGAGCCCACGGTAGGGAAGCCAAGGGCTCTGCACCTCACAGTTTTCCTTGGTAAAATTCCCTTTCTTCTGCGAACTGATAAACAGAAGCTGTTTCCAGAGAGCTAAGGTGATGGCAGTGTTACTTGAGATCCCCTAAGACTCAGGAACATGCCCCCCCACCCCACCCCCAGTCCTGGCACAATCTGCTGTCCGCAGGGCAGAAGGGGATGGGGGAAGGAACCTGTGCCCAGCAGGGAGACTCAGCGGCTTCCTACAGGAAGGTGGGGAAGGCGTTCCTCCCCACCTCAGCAACACTCTCCACTCACGGGACTTCAGAGAAAAAGGGGGGGGGGCAGATCCTACTGCGGGGAGAGAGGAAGTACAGGGCTGTCAACACTCTACGCACCTCATACACCTGCCCTCCTGTTCCCTTCACCTGGGCTCCCCAACCCCGCCCCAGCCCACGCCAGCTCTGCCGAGAGAAGACGACACCCCGGCCAGGCACCCTCCCCCTCCCCGTCCCACAGGAAGCCCTCACACCACCCCTGTGGAAGGTTGGTGTCTCTCCAGTTTCCATAACAGACAGGTGCGCACGGTGGTAAGACGCCCACCCCAACAGCTCCCCCTGCCCAACCAGCCTGCTGAACAACGGCGCTTCCTGGGGTCCCAGCTGCAACCAGACTGTCTGTGTCCTTGGAGGCAAGAGCCAGGCTCCCAGAGCTCAGCCAGCCTGATAAGTGGGAGCCCTACATTCCACAGCCCCCCAAACTGAGACTCCTGTCCCCTACTGCACCCTGCTTCTCACCAAGTTACACTGCATTATGCTCCACTGAACGCCGCGCTGACAGTGGGAAGCCCTTTGAGCCCTGACTTGCTTACCCAGCTGGACCCGCACACCCCCATTCCCTTCCCAAATGCCCCCCAGGCCTCCCTCCCATCTCCGAGGACAGGTGTGGCAGGCAGTCCCCTGTCTTATCCATCACTCGGTCTGGCAGTGAGCACAGGCCCCGACCTCGCATGAGGGCACCATGGATCCTATAAATGTGTCCAGTTGCTCTCACACCTCACGTCTCACAGTCTGACCCTGTGGTGTCTATGTTCCTTCATGACAAAGGCGTGACGCAGTTTTTCCAGGAGGATAAAATCACTGCAGACGTTCATCAAAGGTCCAACCCCAAAGAGCTTTGTTTTCTCTGATAGAAACCCAATTAGACATTCCCCTCCCCCCCCACCCCAATTAGTGGCGACTCACAGATGCCCATGCATCCTTGGTTTGAAATGGGTCTGAGAAAACCATTTCGGATGCACTGCAGTGGTGGGTGATGCCGGCCAAGGAGAGCTCTGAGCGATACGAAGAGGTGAAACGCCACACTGGGTAGGGTCTCCTGAGCTTTGTGTCACGATACAATCGAAGGTTTCTTCTGCGTACGTCTGGATTTCAGATAAGGAGGGCAGTTGTGAAGCAGCAGCCCTATGAGGATGGTATTGCCGTTAAAATCCAGTTACGGATGAAGAAAATAAAAGCACAGATGACGTGAACGGCCCAGGGTTGGGGGGAGAGTGAGGAACCAGTGTCTGAACCCACACTCTTGACCTTGACCTGTGACTAGCAGTGGTTTACACTGTGGGCATGTGGCAACCAGGAGGCCCCACGTGCCCAGGAGAAGACAGTGTTAGTGAAGCAATGACATATAAGGGAGCTTGGATGCAAGGATGTGAGGCCAAGAACCGGATCTGTTCCTACAAGTTAAGGTCTGCAGAGTAGGAAAGACTCCCGTTAAACGCAGTTCACAGGGGAGAAGAACCCCATGAAACTGTCACCCCAGCTACTGGTAGGACAAGCTCATTGAAGGAGTATGCCTATTTTTTTTAAAGATTGTATTTATTTATTTTTAGAGAGAAAGAGGAAGGGAGGGAGAAAGAGAGGAGGAGAAACATCCACGTGTGGTTGCTTTTCGAGCGCCCCCTACTGGGGACCTGGCCTGCAACCCAGGCATGTGCCCTGGCTGGGAATCCAACTGGCGACCCTTTGGTTCACAGGCCTGTGCTCATGAGCGACAACAGCCAGGGCTGTATGTCCAATTTGACAGTGCTCTATCGTCCACAGTTCTCAAATGTAGTCCCCAGACTGGTGACCTCAGTGGCACCTGGGAGCTTGAAGGACATGCACATTCTCAGACCCCGTTCCAGACCTACTGATGCACAAACCCTGGGCCTGGGGTCCAGGCGCCTGTGTTACCAAGCCCTCCCAGCTCTCTACAGGATATTTCCAGAGGTCTAACACTGCTGATGCGAGTGTTTTAAATTTGTCAAGAATTTTAAGAAGAGATTTCTGGACATTTATTCGAACAAATAATTATTGAGTGATTGTACCGTGCAGAGAGCTATCTGGGCATGGTAAGGAAGGGTGAGGATATAGGAGAGGTTAAACAAAACCTGAAATAAAAAGCAATCCAATACGCTCACTTTCCAGATGTTTTATTTTTAATCCTCACCTGGGGATATCTTTAGTGATTTAGAGAGAGGAAGGGACAGAGAGAGAGAGAGAGAAACATCAGTGTGAGAAACATTGATCAGTTGCCTCCCTTACGTGTCCCGAATGGGGATTGAACCTGCACCTTCTGGTGCACAGAACGACGCTCCAATCAGCTGAGCCAGCTGGCCAAGGCCCCATATGTTTTGAGGAAGACTTGGAGGGAGGAAGGGCCCTGATGAGCTACCTGATGCTCCGCACCTGGCAGCTCACGCTGGTTTTCTGCTCCGCGTCCACAGCTCCTCTCACTAGAGCTGAGACGCAAGAGACCACCAGAGATATTTACAACTTCTTTGTCAACACCACACAAACATTCCTGGTGAATGAAGAAAGGGGGTGCGATTAGGAGTGAGGGCTGACCGAGGACCGAGGGTGCATGTGACCAAACACGATGTTCCCTTCTGCCACTCTTGCAGGGAAGGACTGTCTCAGCAGGGTGGTCGGTCGGGATCGACGCTGCGGCCCCACGCCCAGCGAGCACAGGGCGGAGCAGTACCACCAGGCACGTTTGCTCCAAGCCCTGGGGTGGGGGACGGGGGGCGGGGGGGGGACAGACTGGGAGCATGATGTCTGGAACCTGGCGGCGGAGGTAACATCTTGGCCTCACCTCTTACTAGCTGAGTGACCTCAGCTAAGACACATGACTTCTCCCTGCCGCTGTGTCCTCGTCTATAAAATAATGATATTGGAAGTGGTGCTGTCACGGGCTGTCATAGGGAGTAGGGGCGTTAACTGTTCTTTGAGAGCAGTAGAGAGTAAGCACTGTGCACATATTGGCCATTATTACATGGCCTGGAAGGGTCTGTCCCGCTTGGATCTGCGATGGGTCCGTCCTTGTGGTAAGGGAATCTGGGGGGCCTGGGAGAGGAGAGAGTGGTTTGTGGGGGGCGGGGCGGGGGGGCAGCAGGAGGACCCAGAAAAAGGAAGCGTGATCCGTCTCGCAACAAAGCAGCTTTGCACGCAATGGGCATTCTTTTCTTTCTTTCTTTTCTTTTTTTTTAATAATGAGAAGGTTGTGACAATGATTTCAAAACTTCTTTCCTAATTAAAATAAATGCTGCTCATTAAACTTCACATGATTTTCATCCTTTGCCCAACTGCCCATATAAATGTAGTGAACGTAACTTGTAAGAAAAATGAATTGAAGAGCACTGTAATACAAACTCATTTCTCAGGCTTGAGGGTTTTAAAATTTTTTAATACGTAAGATCAAATGCTCCGTGTTCATAAATCTCCTGTAGGCCAGAAACATTATAATGTCCCTGTCATTCCTCAAGAGAGCTAACTCATAATTAATAAAAGCTTAATAATTAATAAAAGTATACAGGCTATTAGCTTGCTTTCCAGCTCTTCTAAAATACATGTTCAAATTAATTTTCTTCTCCTGTTCTTTATCCACAATAAAAAAGCAGTCTGAGCCCTGGCTGGGTGGCTCGGTTGGCGTGAGCATCATCCTGTTCACCAAAAGGTTGTAGGTTTGAACCTCGGTCAGGGCACAGACCTAGGTTTCGGTTTCGATCCTCGGTCAGGGTGTATCCGGGAGGCAACCGATCAATGTTACTCTCCCTCTCTCTCTTCTTCCCTTCCTCTCTCTCTCAAATCAATAAAGCTATCCTCCAGTGAGGCTTTGAAAAAAAAAAGCAACATGATTAAATTTAAATACTCTTTGCAACTTTGAAATAATGGAGTTTTTAGGAATGAGTCTCTGAAGTACAAGCAATAATTAAATGCCCCTATGTCAACAGATTAAGTGCTGGGTTCCCCACCCCCTGGAGGGTGGGGGTGGGGAGGTAATTACTGGTCAAGAAAAAACCAGCTCGAAATTACAAATGCTAAACCTTCTCAGAGATTCACATTAGCACATCAATATTTGTCATTTCCAGCTGCTCCATAATGGCATTATTTTGCTGTCTCCTCTTTATAGACCAGCCCACAAAGGCACAGAGACACCGTGTGACTTATCTAAGGCCGTTCAGCTAGTAATTCATGAAACCGGGACTCAACTCCATGCTGTCCCGTTCTACCGTTCAACTTGACATTGCAATGCTTTATTCTTTTGCTTTATTTTAGGAAGGCAAGTCTGGCAGTTAAAAGCTTTCTTGTGTGAACTGCCGCATGTAGGAGTGTGATTTCCTCCCAGTTGGCTTGCCTGCATGACCAAAAGCATGAGAGTCCATTAAAGAAAACCATTAACTTTACTGCCAACACTTCCGAAACTTCCTTGATCTAGGAAACTGTGTTGCAGGGGCAGCCCTAAATATGCAGCAGAGCTTGTATTCCAGAAACTCTGGGGACAGTAAGGTAACGCCAAAGTCTTCTTGCTTTTTAGAGGAGAGAAATTCACCTTTAGGAAGGAATAGCTAGTAGAGCTTTTTACAATAATTGCATAAAAGAATCAGCACTCCTCAAAACGGAAAGGAAAGCTGAACAAGGCTAACTCGATCAGGGTCGCCCATTCCCTGGTCATGAGGAAGAGGAGCAAGGGTGTTCAAAACCAAAGAGAACAAGGGTTCATTCACACAGCGAACAGAGAGGCTCGGACTCCGAGACGTGTCCCAGGTGAGGAAGTAAAGGGCATTTAAGCAGAGTTTGGGGCTGCAGCTGTGCGGCAGGACGTGGCCGGATGCGGCAGGACGTGGCTGGATGCGGCAGGACGTGGCCGGATGCGGCAGGACGTGGCTGGGGGGGAGGGCAGTGGCGTTTTTCTGCCTTTCTGCTCTTTGGCTAAGACAGAGTGACACTCGTTCCTCTAGCACAGGGAGACCCAGACATCCCGCACAGGACCTCCTGGGGTATCTGCCGGCCACTGATCTCAGGAGCATCATCCAGAGACCCCTGCCTCATGGCACACCTCTCCATCATTGTCTAGTAGTGGGGACAAGAATCTTGTATCGCTTTCTTTTTCTCATTCCAAAAATCTCCACTGCAGTGTGATTGAGATTTCCTCTGTACCAAAACAGAAGATGGTGTTGGACACCAGGCCTGAATTATTCCTGGCCACCTCCAAGTGCCCCACCTGCCTTAGGGGAATGCACATTCAATAGGCTCCATCTGTGATACTCAGGCGAACACTGTCCTTTTCGAGAAAATAGGCTTTTGATGTGACAGCGCTGCCTGGGAAAGCAGAAGGCGTGTTCCCTGCAAATGCAAACCCATTGCCTGGGTCTCTCCCTGGGGGCCACCTTCTTCCAGTTCCCTCCAGTTCCATTTCTCTCAACTTTCAACAGACTGCCAAAGCAAATGTCTTTTAAGGCCATTCCTTTTCTCCCGGAAAAAAAAAAAAAAAAGACTAGACATTTCAAGGACTTTATTTTTAAAACACTTTCCCAGGAAGAGCAAACGTTGATTGCAGAGGAAATCCTTCTACTTTACCAAGTCATTAAAAATGTTGGATGAGCACACACAAAGACAAGCAGGATGGGAACCCAAAAATAAATGAAAGAGCTGAATCTCGGAGCAGGAACCCATTTTGCAGTCTGGCCTCATTTATACTGGGTATAAGCGTGACTTTCCAGCTTGCAGTTCACAGCGTATTAGGGAAAGGTACAATTACAGTTTCAATGTGAAACCCTACCCACTCTGACTCGGTGTATTGATTAAGTAAGCCAGTTTAAGGGTTTCCTCTATATAACGGGAAATGTACTTAGAAAACTGAGTACTTATTATCCCAAAAGCCTTTAGTTTAAGCTTATGATGGATGCATATTTATTATATAAATTCATAAATATGTTTCCTTTGTTGTCATTTTAAAAAGGGACACATACCAATTAGCACAGGCCAGCTCCTGTTCTAAACACTTGCATATGCTAATTCCAGTGGGCCCTCACAACCATCCTGTGAGGTAGGTATTCTTATCTCTTCTTACAGGTGAGGAAATCGAGGACAGAGGGGTCATTTGCCCGAGTTCACAGCTAGTCAACGGCAGACCTAAGAGTCGAACCCTGGCAGTGTGGCTCCAGTGTTAATTTTATACTCATTCATCATCAAAGACTGCTGCAGGGACAGGGTCAAAGCGCTTTATAAAACACACATCAAAGGCGTCGTCACTCACTGTCAGACTTGGCATTATAATATTTGATTATTTAGCTTTAGTTTAGGAAGAAGAGTCTAGCAGTTAAAGCTTTTTCATCTGAACTTCTGCACTTAGGAATTAGAATTTCCGTGATTAGCTTTTCTGTGTGAAGCACACAGATAGGAGAATCTGTTCTTACTTGTTTAAAGAGCCAGACGGCCGAGGCTCACAGATCACATGTTGGAACGAACAGCTAGTTATTCAAGGGAGAGCAGAGGGCAGAGTCTGTGTGGGCGGGCGGATGCAGGGCTCACCTTCAAATGGAAATACTAATGTCTGCATGTCTCCCCGCCTTATTTTTAGAATCAGCCTGTTACCCCAAAATGTCATTGGTGTTGGGGCAGTTTGGTGGGCGTTTCAAGTATATTAACAGGATGTTCAGTTTAAAAAAAAGAGATAATCAGGAGGGACTTCCGGCCAAGATGGAGGCATAGGTAGACACACTGTGCCTCCTTGCACAACCAAAAGAGGAAAAACAACAATTTAAAAAACAAAAAAACAATCAGAACTGACAGAAAATTGAACTGTATGGAAGTCGACAACCAAGGAATTAAAGAAGACGCATTCATCCAGACCAGCAGGCGGGGTGGAGCCAGGCGGAGAGTGCACGGCAAGATGGCGGTTTGGGCAGCGGAGCAGGCTGCGCAACCCACCATCTCGGGCAATAAAGCCTCAAACCACCGACTGAAAACACCTGTGGGGTTCAGGCAGCAGCGGAAGGAACTCCAGGCCTCATGGGGGAGTTCGTTGGAGAGACCCACAGGGACTTGGAACTGTGCAAGTCTGCCCACCCAGCCCAGAGCCAGCACAGCAGGACCCACCTTGCCTGTGGGTAGCGGGGGAAGTGCAGAGAACAGAACAAGCATCCTGCCCCCACAGGGAGCTCAAAACACAGTGCCGTATTGCCCCGCCCTGGTGAATACCTAAGGCTCCGCCCCTTAAAGTAACAGGTGCCCCGAGGGGAAAAAATTGCCCAAATGAAAGAGCAGATCAAAATGCCAGAAAAAATACAACTAAGCAATGAAGAGATAGACAGCCTATCAGATGCACAGTTCAAAACACTGGTAATCAGGAAGCTCACAGGATTGGTTGAAATTTGGTCACAATTAAATGAACGAAGGAAGGATATACCAAAGGAAATGAGGGGAAATGTGCAGGGAACCAATAGGGATGAGAAGGAAACTGGGACTAGAATCAACGGTGTGGACCAGAAGGAGAAAAGAATCATTCAACCAGAAAAGAATGAAGAAACAAGAATTCAAAAAAATGAGGAGAGGCTTAGGAACCTCCAGGATATCTTTAAACATCCCAACATCTGAGTCATATGGGGTGCCAGAAAGAGAAGAGGAAGACCAAAAGATTGAAAACTTATTTGAACAAGTAATGAGAGAGAACTTCCCCAATCTGGCAAAGGAAATAGACTTTCAGGATGTCCAGGAAGCTCAGAGAGTCGCAAAGAAGTTGGACCCAAGGAGGAACACACCAAGGCACATCATAATTACATTACCCAAGATTAAAAATAAGGAGAGAATCTTAGAAGCAGCAAGAGAAAAGGAAACAGTTACCTACAAAGGAATTCCCATAAGACTGTCAGCTGATTTCTCAAAAGAGACCTTTCAGGCAAGAAGGGGCTGGAAAGAAGTATTCCAAGTCATAAAAGGCAAGGACCTACATCCGAGAATACTCTATCCAGCAAAATTTTCATTTAGAATGGAAGGGCAGATAAAGTGCTTCTCAGATAAGGTCAAGTTCAAGGATTTCATCACCACCAAGCCTTTACTATAGGAAATGTTAAAGGGATTTATATAAGGCATGGAGGGATATCAACAGGGGAGTGGGAGGGGGAGAGAGGAGGGAAAAGTACAAAGAATAAGTAGCATAAATGGTAGGTAGAAAACAGACAAGGGGAGGTTAAGAATAGTATAGGAAGTGTAGAAGCCAAAGAACTTATGTGTATGACCTATGGACAAAAACTAAAGGGCGGGGAATGGGGGTGCAGGGCGGAGGGGAATAAAGGGGGGGAAATGGGACAACTGTAATAGTATAATCAATAAAATATATCTTAAAAAGATAATAAAATAAAAAAAAGATAGCCCTGGCTGGCACGGCTCAGTGGATTGAGTGCCAGCCTGTGAACCAAAGGATCGCTGGTTCGATTCCCAGTCAGGGCACATGCCTGGGTTGCAGGCAGGTCCGAAGTAGGGGGTGCACATGAGAGGCAACCAATTCTCTGTTTCCCTTTCTCTTTCCCTTCCTTCTCCCTAAAAATAAATAAATAAAATCTTTTTTAAAAATTAAGAAAAGATAAGACTTTCAAGAAAATTTATAAATTCATATTATTTTTCAAAAGAATAGTCATTAAATATTTATTTGCATAATTTAAATAGTAGAAGCCTATGGCATTGACATGCAAGCCTTTCTATTGATTTGAATTATCAAGGGAAAAAGGAAATATGACTTTGCAGTCCACTATTTCTTCCACACATAACTTAGAGAGTTTCTTTGCTATGTTCCCACCACTGTTCCCTGTAAGATTTGGATTAATGTTGCTATTATTATTATTATTATTTTAGAGAGAGGGAAAGGGAGGAAGGAAGGAAGGGAGACAAACGTCAGTGTGAGGGAGAAACATCTTTTGACTACCTTCCGCAGGCGCCCTGGCCAGGGACTGAACCTGTAACCCGGACATGTGTCCCAACCAGGGATCGAACCTGCAACCTTTCGCTTTGTGGGACAATGCCCAACCCACTGAGCCACACCAGCCAGAGCTGGATTCACTTTTAATGTGCTTGACCATATATGTAAAAAAACTGCCCTCAGATAAGAATCCTTGGCGTTTTCACTCCGAAGAAATTCAATCTCATCACATCCTTCAGAAAATGCGTTCTCCTGTCCATGCCACGCACAATCTCAGATTCTGCGTTCCCTTGAATCCTATTTAGTGGGCTGTCAAAATATTTAGAGCCATCACATCCCAGTCAGCGAGCGTGGTGCTGGAGACAGAAATGCCAGCTGTGAGCCCTCCGGCAGCGAGGTCCGCAACTGAGCAGCAATTACCAAGGAAGTGCCCGGAAGCTGCCTTCCTTGGGTCTGTCCTTTCTGTTTCATTCAGAAACAAGGTGAGTCTCTCTCCTCCTTTTTATCACGTGTGAACAGCACTGGCTCCTTCTCCTGTGGGCCCTGGGGTACTGGGCCGCCTGGGGTCTCGCTGCGGGGCCCATCCTTTGTCGCAGACTGGTGACCACACTTCAGGAGGCAGAGCCAGCCCTCACGGGCGGCGCGCAGCACAAACTTGCTGCTCCCAGTGCCCCGGCTTCTGCCTCGGACTTCCCGCAAAGGATCATGGGAGCTGCTGGGCCTGACCAGACGGTGGGTGGGAAGGAAGGGGGGGTCTCTCTTTCCAAGCTCCCCTGAGTGCTACAGCACATTTCAAAATCACAACCTTTTGACTTATAGTTTATCGTATTTCACAATCAGCAGGCATTTTGAGAATTCTGCAAATTAGTAGCAAAGGGGGCACGTATAAGAGATCATTGAAATCCTGTGAACATTTGAGTCCTGTGAGTATATGACTCAGTGAATCCAGGAGTGGATGAATATAGGACTCAAACACTTGAAAAAAAGATTTTCCTTCCAAAAGCAACAAGAAACAATTCTGCTTAATGAGCAATTCTGAGTACCGTGTGCTGGCCAGCAGTTTTAGATGCCTATTAAAATCTCAATCAAGTTCTCTTTCAAAATCTTAATTATAATCTCCCCATATGAACCTCAGCAAAATAGTATTGAAATGAACCTGCTATGCGCAGTAGTGATCACTTTAAAGGTTGAGTTAAATATCAGTACAGTCATACCTCGGTACTCGCCAGCTTCAGAACCCATCAAACCCTGTACTCGTCACATTTGGACAAGAAAAAAAATGTTTCAGTGCTCGGTGCTTGCTTGGGACTCGTCAATTTTGGAACTCGTCGCGAGTTCCGGAACAAATTCACAAGTACCACGAGGTAGCACTCTATTTATAATTCATGACATAATTAGAATATTCAAATGAATATTAAAATTCTTCAGTCCTGAAATAAAACTAAACCCCTATTTCATACACACTGATTGAACACAAACTTACAGGCAGCAGACACTGTGGTCTGCCTAGTCCATGTTAACTATCCCTCTTGCTCACAGAGCCTTGGATTTGTTCAGACACTAACCTCCTCTATGGCTGTGATCTTAAAGAGAGTCGGGGCCAGCCTCGTCCCCAAAAGATGCAAGATTTGTCAAGTTGTCACAGCCCTGTGTGTGGCAGACGCAGGCCGGGGCATGTGATGAATTTCCGCCCAAGGAAGAATGAGGAGACTTTTGCTAGGGATGGGTGCTTTGAAAGAGGGATTCCTGCTTTTGAAAAGAGACTTGCAGGAGAAATCTTCTGCTAGACATCGTCATGTTTGCATGTGATTTCTAGAACAAGGGAGCCACTGTGCCGCCATGCAAGGAGCCGGCCAAGAGCGGAGAGACACATGGGTCACGGGAATCTGCTTCTTTCCCGTGTCCCCAGACTTGAAGCTCAGCCCCGGCTGATCTCTGAAAACCCTGAGCTTGGACGCATTCCCACAGCCAGGCCCAAGCTCTGTGATTCAGTACCACGTCTCGGCAGCGAACGTGGCTTGAACGCGGTGGCCTATATTTTTGACAGTGAGACCTGCACAGTACATTCCTGAAATGCAGTTCCACTCTGTGCCTCATCACTGCCAGCTGGTCCCTGTCCCTGAGTCCCTGCCTTGCTCATCCATGCAGCGCCCCAGTCCCTCTAAGAACCAGAACTTCGGGTCCATCTGCCTTCCAGGCACTGGAGTTCTGCGCAGCCCGAGGCGGTGTCTGCGGCCCTACTGAGCCTGGGATCTTCCTACCGCCCAGCAGCTCCCAGGTCCCTGGGCTGTGCTCCGCCCAGAACCAGGACACGCCTCCTGGAGGCTGACTTGCCCAGAACACCTGCGCCCTGCGACACTGCCTGGCCCAACCCATGCTCTGCCGCAAGAGGGCCACCCAGAGCCCCTGGGGGCAGCCTCCGCCCCCAGGTCCACGCCCAGCTCCACGTGACTTAGCCCACTCCTTGTGTCACTGGGTGGGTCTCTACCCACCCTGTCCTGACCCTTCTCCCAGGGCTTCCTATCCAGGCAGGTGGGGACACGGGTCCACAGAAATGGAGGAAAACAGAGTCTGTTCTGTCCCCTCCATTAATTGCTAAGCGTCTACTTAGCCTGCACGCCTGACGGATTTCCTAAGGCAGAAATGCAATGTCACACCTGAGAGGAACTTGAGAAGTCTCTCCCTGTTCCTTTCTTACAGCGCCTTGGTCTTTACAAGGTCAAAGGCTCTGTGAGGGAAACTCCCACAAACAGCCGAGCGGAAGTCCATGGGCGGATGCGGTAAATAAGCACACAGGAAACCCCGGTGCGGTGCAGGGGTGTTTTAGGGGAGATTTAGGGAAAGCGAAGAGAGGCTTGGCTGGGTTGATTCACAAACTGAGTAGCTGCCCTCCGAGTGAATGGAGTGAGCTGTGACGAATGTAGAATCTCACGGGGACACGGAACCACGCCTCCCCACACTCACAAAAATCTGTGCGGCTCAGAATTCAGGCCGCTGCCAACTCATCCACGTATTAAAAACTTTATTCCTGTTACACACCCAGTCACAGAACAGCCTCCTCCCTTACAGCACAGTGAGAATCCGCAAGCCCTCACATTCCCCCGTGTCTCGTACCTCCTTATCTGGGACCCCACATCAATGGAGAATAATTTGGGAAAAGCAGCAGTGGCAAAAGGAGATAAGATGAGATGGTGAAATGCAAATAAACCCCACCTAATGCTCTGGGAAGGAACTAACACCCAGTTTTTCTTTTACTTCCCTCCTATTTAATGTTCTCGCTGGTCTGGCTGTTTTCTCCCACGTGGGAACGCCCACAAGACATAAATTCTGCCGGTTGTTTATTTCCACTCAGTATCGTCCTGGTTCACTAGCTGGGTTGATAGCATCATAGCTGCCTCACTGTACTTCGGTGCCAGTGTTCCATTTTCATCGGGCATCTCGGCGACTTGACTGCGCGCGGAATTTCTATCCCGTCCTCTGAACCTGCCCTCGCTCTCCGACTTGCTTCCATGACACATCAGTTACAGCCCCCCTCGCCTGTCCCTCACTCTTTGGCGCCTGTACAAACTCCCTGGCGCAGCGACGCGACGAAGTGGAAGACGCACGGTCCTTCTTTCCCGAACCCTGGACTCCCTGACCGCGGCCCTGTGTCTCACCAGGGCACAGCGCAGCGTGGAAAGATTGGGGCTGGGAGTCGGGAAGACCTCTGGTTTCAAATTACTCAGTTAACATTTTTTGAGCCTCCTCTTCTTCTTTTGCAAAAGAGGGATGATAATACCAAATGATAGAACTGGTGTGAAAATGAAATTAGCAACACTTCCCCACCCCCGCCACTGCCATTAATCTGTTCAAAAGCACCGGCTTCTATGAAATCAGCATCTACTACAAGAAAACTGAGGATCGGTGAGGTCACGGAACCAGCCCCACGTCACACTAATGAGCAGTAGATCTGGGATCCACACCCAGATAAGGCTGATTCCAAATCTACCTCAACACCTAGTTCTCTTTCTCTTCCAGACAAATCCGAACACGCCCACCCCTCACGGAAGCCCCCGTGTTCTCAGAGACTCACACTCTACGGCCTGCATTCACCCTGGTCAGTTTCTTCACAGGGCTATGACTATACTACCCACGCCACCGGACTGGCGAGCCGTTCTGGGGGTGACAGAGCTTCACACAGCTGCCAGGGGGCCACCGGCTCTGCTGTTGACGTCTGCCGGCCCGTCTTTGTTGTTTGATTGACAGGCGCCGGAATGGGCATCTGGCAGAGCACCGCAGCAGCAGCAGCTGGGGTCGGAAGTCTGTCTGGTCCCACATCCAGGCCTGCTTAATCCTGTTCGCTCACATCTGCTGGTCAGACTGCCCATCACCCCTCCAGCCTCAGACTGACGCCTGCTGGGAGGGCCTCCCAGTCCGGGCTGCTGGAATGGACGGGTCCTGCCCTGTCCTCGCTGTCCCCGCACTGCCCTGCTCTGTGTCCCCATTCCCGATGGTGACTGGCTCAGCGCCGGTCTCTGATGGCCAAGTGACTGTCTATTTGAGCTGCCTGCCCACACTCGGAGCTGCCATCCTGGCCTGGCCTTCTCTGTCTTAAATGCCCCACCAGCACCCTAGTCTCTGGGATCAAAGCCACACCAGGTGCCAGGGCTGCTCCAGGTCCCTTTTTTGTCGGGAAAATGAAAACCTGCACATTGTGGTCTGTCCCAGTCTCCCACCTCTCTCTTCCCAGCCCCGCTTTTCCACACCTGGGCCACGTGAGCGCCTGCGGCTCCTTCTCGCCGCCCCATTGGCCCGATGGCTGGCACTCGCCTCCTTCACAACCTGGGACGTGTTTTCTCACTTGTACTTTCTTAAGGTCTCCCAGCTGTGTGAAGGAAGCCAAGACACCAGCACATTCCCGTCATAAAATATATGCAAATCCAATTAATCCAACCAAAGCTTGTTTGTGTAAAAACCTGTCTTATGTACTCTTTAAAGTCATTTCCCATGAATGGAAATCTTAATTAGAGGGCTAAATTTAGAACGCTAGAGCATCTTGTAAGAAAACCGAGCACATTTAATCCTTAATACCATAAACTGGAAAACTGGAGTTTCACCTGCCAAGAATAGCACGGTTCTGCTTCACGCACATTTCAATCCACACTTTCCCAAAGCACTGCAATATCCTGTCCCCAGATTTCTAGAGCAACATCCAGATGTGTTTCCCTTTCATTTCCAACTTACAGTGAGGTCTTTCCACTGAAGACATTCACTACACAGGTGAGCACACCTGTTATGCTCATTAGAAAATGCACGTCAAGCCCTGGCTGGGTGGCTCAGTTGGCTGGAGCATCATCCCATGAACCAAAAGATTGCTGGTTCGATCCCCAGTCAGGGCACATACTTGGGCTGTGGGTTTGATCCCTGGCCACGGTGCACACAGGAGGCAACCGATTGGTGTTTCCCTCTCACATCGGTGTTCCTCCCTCCCTCCATCTCTCTCTCTATTTCTCTCTCTCTCTCTTCCCCCATCTGTAAAATCAATAAGCCTATCCTGGAGTGAGGGTCACAAACAGAAATAAAAGGCAAGTCAAGACAACCTAATTGTAGAAGGAAAACATAGCCAGAGTAACAAAAATAGCCTTGCTGATTTCAATTTCAATTGTGTGCACATGAACTTTCATAACTGTACAAATATTGACTTTAGCATTGCTCGTGTGGCAAATAATGATTTAAAACCCTATAGCATGCCTGTCACTGGATTAACTTCTTAGTAACTATCTAATTAAAAGTTGATTTCACGGTGATGTTTTCCTTTGAAAAATATAAGTTCTCCGGAACACACCTGGCGGCGTCAGCCCCTGAGGAAGATTTGTAGGTGCCTTACGACTCTCAACAAAATTCTAATGTGCTTCCTTTAGCTCCCTGACTTAAAGTCAGCCACAGCCATGGGATCACTTTTGCAAGCCAAGGAGACGTTGATATCTCACTCTGCAGGCAGAGAAAGCAGGGCTCGGAAGTTAGACTGTGTCGCACAGGTTCACCTCCACTGGCCGGGAAGGGAACTCTGACTTCCATCCATGAAGTGTAATGGATTTTCTGTGAAACTGCCTTTTGTTCTGAACCTAATTACTTCCGTGCTATCCCCTACCCCATTCCAGACCTTCTCGGAGGTTCGTCAACCTAGGACGGGGTCTCTAACCCAAATGACATGCTCTTCACTTGGCACACCCTCCCTGGCTTCCCTGACTAGCCAACATCACCTCCTCCCTGGAACCTTCTCTTCATCATCCCTTCTTCCGCCCTCCTCACCCCTCGCCAATGCCCGTTCCGCGCACCTCTGTCAGGGTTAGTACATTTGAGTTCCGCAGGGGGAATCCTTTCTCCCCTCTTTGAATATGCAGGACCCATCACACAAGCAAAGCCTTGTCCAGGGAGGGCGATTTGATTCACACCCATTTGCTAAGGTGAGGTGCTCACCTGCACTTGTTCGCTGGTTCACTCTCATCGGGAAACCCGAAATGTCAAAGAAAGGTACCGTACACAATAAAACCCTGACTTCATTTCCCCAGTCCCTCCCGAAGTTGATTGCGGTTGTAAGCCATCGGCCCACCCAAGCAGCGCTGAGTCTTTCTTGACTCATTATGTCACTCAGCAAAGCACCACTAATTCTGATCACTCTCCGAGGAGAGACACTCTTCTCAAAAATAGTTCCCTGCGCTGAGTCAAATGTTTCAACTCTTAGTCTGGGATTACTAATGAGAAGGTACAGAGCGTGATTCAGAGACCCCGAGTGGCAAGGAAGGCATGACTCACCTGGTTTAGAAATGCCGCCAGCCCTCAGTCCTCCACCGGGACACCGAACAAGTTTTCTGACCTACCACGTACCTGGATCTCAGATGTCTGATGCACCGGGTGGGCAGTTGGACTTACAACGCAGAAAGGAAACCGCTGTGCTTTAAATCACATACCATGTTGGAAAAAGGAGTCATGAAATACGGAAAGTGTCTGGGGACATAGTGGTTACAGAGGGAACATATGACGGTTTTAAAGATTTTCAAAACAAAATGATAGGTGTTTGAAATGTGGTCCATTCGAAGTAAATACACTTTATTTTGAACTACATTTTATATAACTTTAATTAATTAAACCATTAAGTGGGTCTACATGGGGAAACTATTTGAAATCGGGGATAACTGGGAAATAAGCAAAACATTAAAGACTTGGGTTTTTGAAAAATAATTTGGACTTACTTTGTAACCTAAGTAGCTATGAACAGGTAATACACCTAAATATATTTTATCATGAAAAATAGCATTTACTCATATGCCTGGGAAATTAATAATAGTCTTAAAGAAAAAAGAGTATCCCAAATCACCTTACCTTCTCTAATTCTGTTCTCTTAAAACATACAGAGAGTTACTTCTATCTATCATTTTAAAGGCATTTATCAGGCACTATGTGGAAGCAAGAAGCAAAGATGCGGGAACCATAATTGCTGGTCTCCGGAATATGTGATATTTCAAAGGCCAAAAACATGTGTGTGCAATCAACCCTGATGCACAACCACGTGGTGTGCCACACTGCACATGCCACACACAGTTGCGAACGTCCTAATAATAACCCGATTGCAAGACGGCAAATCCCACTAGGAGAGGTTGCTCAGAGTTTTGTCTTAAGGATTGAAAACCCTATCAGCCTCAGTCGGAAAGAAAACGCCACAATCTCTCGGCAAGGGCTGCAGGGTCATGGGAGGGGACAGTGCGGGTCACTGTGCAGTGTTTTGTCTATTTGGGAAAAAAGATTGACCTACTCCCTTTATGGATGGTGGCTTTCTACCAACCCCAAGGCTAATGCATTAAGGAAAAAAAAACCCCACAACACTATGCAAAATTCCTGCTCTAGTTGCCAGGGGTGAATACACCCAAATGTACCAGTATTGGCACCCCGTCTTACAAGCACAGAACGTCTCTGACAAAGTCGGATGTGCGCAGCCAGCCTGGTGGCCTGGGCCAGATCCACGCCACAGGAAGACGGAGACTCTAAGTCTCAAGAGAGGAAGAATCGGAGAACTGAAAAATAACTCCATACGTTGGGAAACCATCCAGGTTGTTCCGTGTGGCTTTGAAAGGTGAGACAGGCCCGTGAGCGCAGAGTCAGAGAGAGACTCTATTTCACCATCAGGCACAGTGTCCTAACAGGGAGACGGCCTTCGAAAAAGCGGGCGGGGGGGGGGGGGCTGCCAGGGGTCAGTCTCCGGCCTGGGTTGGGGGGAGTCCAAACCCTCCCAGATCATAAAGCTCCTGGACTTTCTCGGGCTCCCGAAGATAAGCAGGAGTCAGACAGAGGGAGGAAAGCTGAGGTCCCCTGCTTGTCAGGCCCCCCATCTGCTGTCCCTTTGACTTGTTTGCCTTAATTTCAGATCATCATGAAACCCGCAGAGATGGCATTTACTGCCAATCCTCTGCTCTCACCATTCCCACAAGACAGTCCATTTTATGGCTACGCTTTCCTTGGTTTTGCCTTGCTTTCTCGCCAGCTCCCCAGCCCACACCCGCGGCCGCCTTTCCCTTTACGGCGAGTACCTGGGGCACGAGGAAAAGACAGTCATTCGAAAGGCGGCTCACAGGAAAGCCGGGCCACGGCTGAGAAACTCCGGAGAAGAGTTACCAGGGAGGTGGGACTGGAGGGCCTGTGAGAATGGAGGGGACGTGTCTGGATAGAAGGAGCAGGAAGTGGAGCCCCCCGCTCTGCAGCTTCCTGGTGTCCCTGCCGACCCCAGGAAACGCCCTACGGGACTGCACAAGAGCTTCGGCTGTCCATTTCTGAGCATCCCTAAGTCCCTTTAAAAAAAAAGACCCCAAAATATCAATGTATTGTAAATACATAAATGTCTATGCTTTTCTCTTCAGTATATTTATGCCACTAAGGAGTTCTTTCATGCCTCCAACTAGATGCCAACCCTTGAAGAAATGACTATGGGTTGGGTACCGCAGGGAGGCTGTCTGTTGGTCACACACAGTGTTGCCGCAAAGATGTGACGTTGGAAACACCTCAGGCACCGCAGAGCCAAACGATGCGGGGGTCAGAGGCTCTTGGTTTCTTAGCTGTTACTCCCTGTTCGCGACCACAAACGTCATTGTAGATCCAGCGTTCAGTACAATCTTCCCGGTCGACGGAATAAAGTCACAAGAAAAGACCTCCCATAATCACATCCTCTTCATCACTCCCTCCCAATGCAGAGAGAGCCGTGCAGGGCTCTCCGTTAAAAGCACAGCTGCTTCTCGCTGTGGGCCGTGGCTCGGTGTCCTGTCTGTAAACTGGGACACCGGCAGCGCCACTCTCCCCAAAGTTGTCGTGAGGATTAAATGAATTCGTACGAGTGGAGAATTGACCAAACGCCTGGCCTGGACCAAGTGCCCACGTACGGTAACTAACTCTTTGTGTGTCTCTCATTAGCATGGCCTTGGGCCACTTAACCTCTGTGGCCACTCCTTTGAAACTTAAGCAGTAAACTGAAGGGTCGCTAGGATCTCTGAAGGACCAGAAAGTCCCAGCTACAGAGCAGCCTGTTCTCTCTCACACCAAATTCACAAATCTCTTCCGAGAAGGCAACGGCAGGAGCCCGAGAGCGTGGCTCACATAAAGTGTGTCCCGACTTCCTATGTCTGTACTCTGGACTTACCCCGGAGAAGTGAAGGGGGCCCCCAAGTCTTCGTGTGAGGAAGAGCCCTAGAGAGCAGGAACAAAGGTCTCTGTGTCAAAGACCAAAAGGGTTGTCACATTGTTTTGACTCTTCATGTCAGTAACTGAGCAAACCCAATGCACTAAAAGCTCATATGAAGGAAGAGGTCATTGTCACCAACCCAAAGACCCTGCTTTGTTCCGTCACTGGAGAAGTCAGGAGTTCATTTTAAATCACGGGGTGAGGTGCCCCGACGCGCTCTGTCTATCCAAGAGCAGCTCATTTTGGGGGCTGAGAGAACACAGTGTTCTGTTTTGATGGGATCTGGGGACGTGTGAGCTGCTTCTCGGCGTGGAAAGGGCTTCTGGGCACCCCAGGGCGAGAAAGAGCCAAATTAGAAATTTCAATGCAAAAAAATTGATACAAAAGGACCGTTTCAGTGGCACTACCTAAGTCACCCTTAAAAGGGGCAGGGACCCCGACAGCAGACACACAACCTACTAAGCGTGAGGTCTTGTGGCAGCGCAACCCCGCCTTCCGGGGAGAGGAAATGCCCCGGGGTGGGAGGATGAGCACTGGGGTCCCACTCAACCGCCCTGTGATGTCGCAAGCCTATGGTTTCCTGACGCGGCTTTGGAAGACTTGGAGAAGGGTGAGATTGGCTTTAATTCTGGTTTGGGAAAACCAAGGTCAAGGTGTTGGGAATGAGGAATGGGGGGGAGTCCTGGGTAGTCGCTAGCATTTTATCAGGAAGGGCCCACGGCACAGTGGCCACTCCAGGTCTCAGCTCTCTGGATGTTAATTAACAACCGATATAATTAGCATGGTGGAGATTCAAAAATGATTTTTTTTTATTGATGAAAGTAGTGACTTTTAATTAGCATGATGAATGCTAAAAATGGACTCGTTATTGGTACAATTAAAGATCTTCGGGCTCTGTGGGTTGACTAAAATAGTTTCCCATCCGTGAGTGAATGAGGTGTCAACCTGCCTGAGGCCTGCCACCTTCGCCCCTGTGGCTGGTTCTTGAGGGACCTAGGGGACGACCATTGGTTTAGGAGGAAGTCTGCGTGAAGCTTGTCAGCCTGAGGACACAGAACCCGTGATGCTGGCTGACCCCCTCACACAGGGCAACACACGACTGTGACACCAAACACGCGGGACCGGGCATACGGACGCTTTGCCTGCTTTAACGAACGGTTATTACGGAACCACATGCTCATCATCACAAACTTCAACCAGCGTCCGGAAGACTTATCTACCAAACACACCCAGAGGACTGCATGTGACGGCATGGGCTTGAGTCAGGTGACAGCACCTTGACCTTGAGATGCTCCAGTCTGGCGGGGGAAACACGAACGGAAATAAACACCCTAGAAAGCCCAATGAAAGGTTACTTTAAAGCCACAATTGGTGAAAGAGACAAATGGAGGCATCATGGAGGAGAATGAAGTTATTTCACCTGATCTGATCAAAGGAGATGAGACCGAGTCTGGAAGGATACAGCAGAATGTTCCAGAAAGTTCTGTGGAGTTTGGGTGAGGGGCATTCTAGATATGAGAAGCAAAGGGAATAAAAATGTATTGCTACAAAGAATAATAAATTTATTATATACATACGCACACAAATACAGCACACACATGTTCTCTCATTGAGAAATGCCCACCAGAAGACTGTGTTCTGAGTTTTTATTATACCTGGCCTGGAAACAAATCTGGATAATTCTGTTTCTACCAAAAAAAAAGGTGATTTTACTGACAATGATTCTCAAACTACATCTGTCATAATATGACTAAAAAGGCAAGCAGCCTGCTGAGTGAAAACTGGCATTCTCAGAAATAGTCTAAATAGTACTGAACATAGAACTTCACTTCACATATTTAAAATCTCTTCCATCAGAATGATATTCCTCATGAGCTCCCCAAGTCTGTTCAAAGGGTCCTCCTAACTCCGGGGTCAGACCCTAACTCCCATCAGAATGTGCCTTCTCAACCCTCAAGGAGGGCACGGTTGACCCAGCAAGGCCAAGTTCTGTTGGCTACTCCACCGGTCTAGGCACGAGGGAGGTTTTGCCTTCGGACACAGATTCCAAATTCCTCTTTTCCTGTCTGAGGGGAGCTGAGTGGAAACATGAGCAAGCATGTAGACACTATGGAGAGAACATTGGTAGACGGTCCGTCACTTTAACCTCCCACCCCCGTCTTGTAGGAAGGCCACCATCTATGCTGTGAATGAAGTCAGTGCGGCACCTGCCTGTAGCCTGCAGAGCACTGGACCTGAAGGAACAGGTTCAGACCCTGGACGCGTCACGTGCCAACTGGAGCGAAGCGCTGACGCTCCCTGGACAGGTCACCTACCGCAGGGACTGTCGGAAAGGGTGGGTGTGACCGGTAAACGGCTCACTCACTCGCTCAGCAAACATGATAAGCACACTTTAATGTCCTTTCCCTGTGCACAATCAATAAATATTATCGGCATCTGTGCTAGAAGAACAGCAGTCACCTACCGAGTACTTTGCACATGCTTACATTGAATTCCTATAAGGTATGATGCTATCCTCTCTCATCTTACAAGAAAACAGAGGCTTGGAGACAAAATTTCATCCACACTCTCTGAACTCATTACACAGCCCAAGAACAGCATGTACCTAATACACAGAAGATGCATTATCATCATTTGAAAACTTTTACAAGTAATGTCTTTTTGGCACAGTGCAGATTTAAGAATTAATCTGATACAATCCACAATTAACAGATGGCATGAACACCGTTCTATGGAAACATTATTTCTCTCCAATGAATGGGATGCTTCTTTATCATAATCTTGACAATATTCTGAATTTATGGAAATATTGCAGGAACCCACTATAGAGGACACATGGACAGAACCAAGGGGGAGGAGGGAGGCAAGGGAGGGAGGTGGGGTTGGAGGCAGTGGGGGGAGGGGAGGGGAAAGGATGCAGACAACTGTAATTGAAAAACAATAACATAATAAAAAATAAAATAAAATAAAATGCAAAAAAAAGAGAAAGAAATATTGTGCAAACCAGCATTGGGGATTGGAGTAAATACTCTGTCATAATTAGTTAGGAGACCCTTCCTTCCAGTTGGCTTTTTAGTTTATTTATTTCTGCTATTCTTTCTCCAGGAAACTCTGAGAGGCAGCAGAAAAATCGCATTCATTTCCCCGCACCACAGAGTGAGCATCCAGATGGGCCACGCCACGCTCCAGGAAGCCCTCTCCACCCAGGTGTCACCAGCACCCAGGTGACAACATGACTGTGTCACCTGCCCACACCACGTTTCCCTCCTAGGTACAAAGTGGCTGGCTGTCTCCGAAGTGCGTTCTCACCGCTCTGATTCTCATAACAGCTCGTAAAGTTCAGATGAAATAAGCCAACACGTTTGCAGATGCGGTAACTGGCTCAGAGCGGCCGCCGGGATGAGCAGTGGGTCGGAGGGGAGAGAGATGGGGGGGGGGGAGCAGGCTGGTTTTCAGAGCCCTGGGCCTTTGCTTTCTCCTCTGGCCACCACCTCCGTGTCCGTTTGCCAAGGGGTGGAAGCATGGAAGAAGAGAAACAGAAAGGAAAGCAGGAAGGAAAGGGGACTGTGAATGAATAACTATGAATGAGAATGCCTTATAAAGCAAGGGCCTCAGAAGCATAGGAGGAGTTGACACAGATCCACGGACCCTTGAGGAGGAGTTCCGGACTTGCAGGGGCCCTTGGGCACCTCTGCTGAGGCCCGGGACACTCTGACGAGGAAACTGCAGCATTGCCCACACAACTGCAGTGTGTCTGCTGTGCCCCCATCTAGTGCCGGGTCCCATTGAAGACGCGTGCTCAGAACGAGAGGCCCCTGGGCACCCCAGGCACTGGGTCCACAGGCCGGGAACCTCAGGGCGGCTCCCCATAAGCACAGGTGCCCAGTGTGCGTGCCACAGAGACGGGAACCGTGTCTGCGGGGACAGGAATGGCTCAGCGTCCCTTCCGCTGCCTGCCGCCTCTCCGCAGCATTTCCAAAAGAAACGAACAACACACTTCCCTACACCGTGCCCTGAACCATGATCTACACGGGCACCCGCGCTTCCCCCCAAACCCGGAACACTGACACGGAGGATCAAAGGTCCGATAAAGGGCTGAGTCTTCTGGGGTCGAGTCAGCATGGCTAAAAATCTCTGGAGATGCACTAACGGACCAGGACAAAGCTGTGTAAGGAAAGAGCCAAAGGCACAGGCGTTGCTGGCCCTCCCGCACAATCACCGTGGGGCTCCGGACTGGCCGGCTCCTCCCCTCAAGTCTCCTTCCTAAGTTTATTGGGGAGATCAATTATCTTAATGGGTTTTAGAAATGTGATGCAGGTCTGGCATATAATCTCACTAAGCATCCTTTGTCTCACTTACGAAGTGGATTGAAGGACAGCACCGAAGTTTAGGGAAAGTCCCGCCAGGCCGAGCAGTAAAGGAAGCAAAGCAGCAAACGCACGTCGCGCGCAGCCGAGAGCCTGGGAAACCGTAGCCGCCTTTGCTCCCAAGAAGAGGTGCAGGCGCCTCACAGCCAGGGCTCACTGGCTCGACTCCACGAACAGGGTTCTGGCTGAGTTCTTGGATGCCTGCGGTTCAGGCGCCCCGGTTTTTGTCAGGGAGTGGACTGAACGAGGTGGCCTCTGTCCAGTGCTGATATTTCCCCAGCCCTGGAATCCACCAGCAAACAAAAGGACTCCGCTAGGCGCTTTCAACAGGCTATCCACATGGATCTTCACAACCTTGGGGGCGCTTCGCGCAGCGGCCACACACACCGCAGGGCTGGGCACCACTTGGACACGTACGTGGGTTACCCCACTTCACATTCATACTAATACTCATATCATATCCCCCTTCTACAGCGGAAGAAACTGAAGGACTGGCTCGAGGTCACACAGCTGGAGCGTGGCAGCCGATCGGGGCTCCCAGCCCAGGCCGTCTGCCCCCGGAGCCGGAAGACAGAGCCTCTGCAGGCAGTCTCTTAAGAGGTAGAGTATTTTGCCTCGCATTTATGCGTGAGAACATTTCGTCCAAGGGCCTACGGACAGTAAGCGAGAGAACCCAGGGTGAGAACCCACACGCGTCCGGCTCCCACGGCTGTGCTCACTGTCCTGGCCCACACTCGGGATTGCGTTCCAGGAGCTGCCCAAGGAGCCAGCAGCCGGCTCCTGGGCGGAGGGGTGTGGGGAGAGCCTTAGGCACCCGGATCTAATGAGACAGAGCTCTGGATGCAGGATGCCTTTCTGTCACTGTCAGCCTCTGCCACACTGAGTGACACCACACCCTTGGGACAGCAATAGGAGCGCCGTCCCTCAGCCTCTGGGTCCACAGAGAGTTTCCTGGGCGTGACAATCTCAAGAATCAGAGATGCCCTAGAGCTCAGCTGCCCTGCTCCAAGCGGGCTTCCTGGCTTCCTTCTGGGTCTGCAAGTACGGATAGTCCAGCCCCATCCTTCAAGTCATCCAGGGTGCTGCGAGGTCTAAGGAGCCACCGCGTCTGAGTTCCGGCAGCAGAAGCCACTGCCTCCTCCAGTTCTTGAACTCAATGGACACCAAAGACCACTAACTGGCTTCTCTGAATTCTGTAAGCACGTGGTGCTCTGGCAAAGGCTACCCAGGTCCCACTGAACCGTCCCGGTTTTCAGAGAATTCATGAGCCGTATCATCTTTGTAAATGAGCCCAAATTACAGGTGTTCTCTGAAAACGCGATTACAATAATATTTCCCAACACCAATTAGACTTGGGAATAAAGAGTTTAAAATCATCTCATGGATATTTTGATAAGAGCTCTACACTACTGTCCCCAAAAATGTCCTAAAACATCGCCCATCAGGCAACGTCCCTCACAGTTCCCCACAGACCGAGGAAAACCCGCAGCCTGGCCTTGGCACCCCAGGACTCGTGCCCGGGACGCAAGGCTGCCCCAGCTGAACCCACAAACTACACAGACCATTGCCGACTCAGGGGCACAGCCCGCACTTTCTGTGACCAAGCGGTCATTCCTGTAGCCGCTTCCAGAACGTCCTGACTCAAATCCACGTCAACCTCTCTTTCAGGTCCCAGCACAAAGGCCACCATGTTCTACATGAAGCTCTTCCTCGTCCCTGCGAAGAAGAATGATCTCATCATCCGCCCAACCCCTCGCGTCTCCGTGTCACGTGTGTGCATAAACATTCATGGAAGTTCTCAGGAACACGTCTGTTAACCTGCTGTGACCTCTGGCATGTTTATCTAATCCGGCAATTAACGCCTTCGGGTCACTCAACCTGGTGCGGGGTTTGCAACAGAGGAACTCAATAAACCGTTACCAAGTTATTATTGTATTAATGATGCTAACGAGATAGTGATTCCTAGGGAGTACCAACTATGGGCCAAGGATGGCATGTAGGCATTAAATCTAATTTAAAACTCAAAATCCCGTGACTTAGGAAAGGGAGGCTTAACGAGCTTACGTCACTGGTTCAAGGTCACGCAGCAAGTCCTGTTCCCCACCGTTCAGGAAGCAGCGGGACAGACTTCGGGCCTGAATCCAAGTTTATTAGATTCCAACCTGGCCCTCAAGTCACCGCAAGAGAAAATTGCCTTTGATGTTTAAATAAGTTTAGAAAATATAAAAAAAAAAAAACAACCTTAGCTTGCAGTAGTGAGAAGAGCTACTTTTCAAAATTAATCTAAAGCATTAGAAGCAAGTTTTGAAGGTTATGAACTATATATTGCAAAGAACCTTCATCACTACAGACCAAGAAATGTCCGCAATGGAGAAAGAGACGGATGCATGAATTGAGAAGAATTATTTACAACGAGGCCCAGTCTGCACATTATAATAGGAAAGGGGAAGGGTTAGGGGTGTGGCAGAGTAGGTTAAAATTCGGGGCATAGCAAGTTTAGCCCCGGTCCCTGGGCATGCCGCCTAATCTTTCTCAGTCTCAGTTTTCCCAAATGACAGGTGACAATACTAATCATTGCTTTCAGAGACAACGCAAATGTCAGGCCGGTGTGAGATACATAACTCAACAAAGATGGCACCACCGCCGTTCTCAGCACCGAGAGCACTTTCATGCAAGTGACCCTGTGAAGCCTGGGTCCTTCAGAGGCACAGAGTTGCAGCCACTGGTCCTAATGTTTCACTCTGAGACCGTACACCCTGCAGAGCAGAAGGGGACCAGAGGCCAGCGTGCAGCGAGCCCCCAAAACCCAACCTCCCCTCCTCTGCCCACTGACCCCCCAGTTTTTCCTCAGGAACCTAAAGAACTGAACGTCAAACACGTAAATCAAGCTGGCTTCTCCCTTGAGGCCCGCCAGTCAGCCATTTCTGCTCTTCCTTCCCAAGCCGTGGCATTTGGGCCACAAACATCACACCCGCCACCGTGGCTCTCAGGTGCTTCCAGTGTGTTATCTGGTCCTCAGCGCCCTCAAGGGTCACTCCTGGCAGGCGCATGCGGCCCTGACCGGCACTCCGGACGCCCGGACTGATTCCCGCTCTCCTGCTCAGTTCCCCCAAAGTAGCGAAGAACCAAAATCTTCGGGTCACCGTGTTCGTGTCTCTACTGGTCACCTGCCACCGTGGATGGCGGTCAGGATCTGGAAAGTGCCCCCTCGTTTAAATAGTACGCAGTACAGCTAGGACCAAGGGAGGAGCTGCAGACACTATTGATTATGGTGGCAAACACAACCAGTGCTCTAAAGTGGCAGGCTTTTTCCAAAAACAAACCAACAACAACAAAAAAGACACCTTCATAAATCCCTGAGCTATTTGCCTCCCGGAAACCATGTGCCTGGGAACCCCAACATCTGCAGAAACGGCCTCAAGAAAACTAATTTTTTTTTCTCTTCCCGCTTTTCACCTGAAGGCAAGAGAACACGAACGTGAAGCTGGATGTGGCGCTCCCGGCACAGGTTAGCGAATTACAATGAAAACAAAACAAACCACGTTTGGGCGCCAGGTGTAGCGCTTCTCAAACCGGTGTGCTGAGCAGTCGGCAGCCAGCCCGGAGGCACCCCGCGCCAGACAAAGTTTCCGGGAGGTTAGCAAGAAGTTCCTTGGCTGGTTCCCGGAATTTCGTGCTGTGTGTTAGGCACTTTTCATTATTTTGGAAATTATTAAAGGATTTCCCCCTAAAGTCAAAGAAAAGATCCAAACCCCGTAGATACCACAGACGTTCTGAACATTCATGGCAGATGAAAATCTCACTTGCCTCTTCGTGTTTAATTTCCTATCTGTTATCTGTCGTCTGTCCAGGGAGGGAGGGAGGGAGGGTGGGCAGAAAGCAGGGACAGCGCGCGGGAGGCAGCTCAGCAAGGGGACCTCCAACACTTGGACAACATCACAGGGACCGGAACGCTTCCTGAAGGAACACCACCAATTCTCCCACAGAGACCTCCGCATCCTACTCACACATCAGATGATGATCACCCTACTAATCACACGTGTGCGTGCGCGCACAGATGTGTCCGTGAGACACACACACAGTCCACCACCCGGAGGCGTCCTCACGGCCGGGGCTGCGCTGCCCAGCGAGGGGAGCGGCCCCTGAAGAAGTGCTGGCCTCCAGACCTGCGCCCGCAAGCCCCCAGCTGAGCCGCTTCATGGAGGAGTTCTCTGCTCTTTGACAGCTGTGGTCAGCTGAGTCCCTCTGGCACTTTCACCGACCCGGCAGCCCTGACCGCCGAGCGGGAGTCCCCCTCACCCCTTAGAGATAGGTCCCCTGCCCCTGTCGCTGACCCCGCTGGGGCTCACCTTCCCCTGGCAATGTGGGAGCAGGGCCGCCACCCAGCAGATGAAGTCAACATGCACCCCAACGGCTTACCGCCCCCGGGCCCCGACCCCCGCCCAGCACCTCCGACAACCCCTCCGCTCCCCTCCCCCGCTCCGCCCCCAACACTGCAGCTGCCGCAGGGGTGCCGGGCGGTGCGCGGGGGAGACGGATGGGGGTGCCCTCCGCACCCACCCTGACGCGCCCTAGCAGATGTCCGCTGGGGAAGGGGCTGCCCGCGAGTTGGAGGAACTCAGTGGGCCGAGGCTGGGGCGCCCGAGCCTCGGCGGGGCCTCCGCCCGGGAGGAAGGGGCTGGGCGCGGGCAGGCGCGGGGCTTACCACGAGCACCGGGACCCCGGCGGCCAGGGCGTAGAGGAGCGCGGGCGGCACGGCGCTGCTGTCCTCCGGGCCCGGGTAGGGCTTGCGGTAGGCGCTGTCGTGGCAGAAGAAGCCCTGCACGTTCACGGCGAACGTGTCCGTGTACTCGAAGTAGTACGCCAGCATCACCGTCCCGGCCATGATCACCATCTGGAAATAGAGCATGCTGCTGGGGAGCGCGGCGGCCGGCGGGGGCATGCAGCCGCCCGTCGCCGAGGAGCCGGAGGGCGCGGGCGGGGGCGGCCGCCGCGAGGACGAGGCGCGGGCAGGGCCGGGCCGGGCTGCGAGGCGCGGCGGGCGGCGGCGGAGGCGGCTACCCCCGGACGGGCCCCCGCTCCCCTCCCCGCCCCCGACCCTCCGAAAGCGCCGCCCGCCCGGGCGCGGGGTCGCGCGGGAGGGCGGGGAGTCCCGGGCGCGGGAGCATCCGCGGGCGGCGGCGCCGGGTCGAGCCCCCAGGCCCGCGCGGAGGCGGCGGGAGCGGCGGCGGCGTCGGCGCGGACCGCGGCACCTGCGCCCCTCGGAGGACGGACGCGGCGGAGCCGGAGAAGCTCCTCGCCGGGGTAGAACCCCGGAACGGGGGGAGGGGACGCGGCGGCGAGGGCGCTGCTAGAAACTCCCTTCCGAGGCAGCAGCTGGGCGGCCGAGGAAACCCGCGCGGCGCCGGGGAAGAGGGTGCGTGCGCGCGTCCTCGGGGCGCCAACGCCACCAAAGCGCCGGGTGGCGGCGACTGGCAGCCCGCGCTCCCTGGGCTTCCCTCGCCCCGCGCAGGACACACGCCCAGCGCCGGCTTCCGGGCGCAGTTGGGAAAATCATCTCAGAGGACGGGAGACGCCGAGTCTCTGCCTCCCCGCCAGCGTCCCCGGCTTTGCGCGTGAAAGCGCGGAGATCCTAGCTCGCTGTCTCTCCTACAACGGCCCCTTCCTCGGGCCCGGGTTCTCCTCCGGCTCCTCTTCCGTCTCCCATTATTAGCTGCTGGCGAGACGAGGCATTGCAGGTTCCCGCGACCCAGTGGGGGCAGCCACCAGGGGGAAAAGGAGTGTGTGCGCCTCCTCTGGATCGCTGTTCCCTGAGTCCTCGGGAGCAGCCCGGGTCCCCAGAGGCCGGAGACAAGGCAGGCGCACGCCACATGCATGCAGAACAGGCAGACAGAACGCACCCTGCGTGGGCAGGCACGCGTGTGCGCGGGCGGGGAAGTCGCTGTGGAACCTCTTCGTGAGGCCATGTGGGTCCCTGCCCTGGGTGACAAATTTAAGCAGCAGACTTATTGCGGGGGGAGGGGGGAGCGCAGGGAGGGGGGTGCTAGTCCCAGAACCTGACACTGCTCCCCGCCCCGCCCCCACTCCAGGGGTCGGGTAGGGAGGCCTGTGCGGAGCAGACAAGGGATGCGAATATGCCCAAGAGATGTGCCTTTCTTAACGCGTGGAATTGCCTTCCGGGTTTCTGGAAGGTTCATTCATGTTAGTGGGGTGTAGCCTGAGGAGTGTTTTGGAGGTGGACCTCCTCGTCAGGAAAAAGCCACACTGGGAGGCTTAAAAAGGCCATTTAAATTTGGCAAAGGATTGGAAGTTTGGGGACACTCTTCTATTTTCTTAAGCGTCACGCACGTACCCTCCATGTCATCACACAGTTTACTAACCGGTGACGTAGCGTTTACCGGATAGGTGACCCCGAACACCCAGCACAAGAGGCAATTCGGGGCCATGGGGGCACACTGTTCCCCCACGGCCCGGAGCGGCTCACCGTGTGGTGGTGACGGTGTGTCGCGTAGACGGTGTGACTGCGTCGGAGGTAGAGGGTGCACCGCCCCATTCAGAAAATCATTCGGAGACTATATTTAAACGGCTCCTCTGGTTCTGAATAGGATCCCCCAAACCCTCCTACTTAACGGAATTTTTGGAACGATGGTGGTAATTTTTAAGTGCAGTTCTTAAGGATACCTTGGGATTACGAAGAGTCTAGTGGGGGTACTGCATTCAGGCTAATGAAAGCATGCAGGAATTTCGAAATTGAAATGCACGGTAACACGTTGTTGGCATGTGTCATGTGCCTCGCATGTCTGCATGACAAAGAGGGTCTTTGGTCCGTCCTGTACACTGCTCTGTCTCCAGTGGGAACACTGTCATTGCACACTGTAGGTGGTCAGTGAGGATCTGCTGTTGCACACTGTAGGTGGTCAGTGAGGATCTGCTGTTGCACACTGTAGGTGGTCAGTGAGGATCTGCTGTTGCACACTGTAGGTGGTCAGTAAGGATCTGCTGTTACACACTGCAGGTGGTCGGTGAGGATCTGCTGTTGCACACTGTAGGTGGTCAGTGAGGACCTGTTGAAAAAATCAATGAACTTGCTCCTCGAAGATCAATAGGAAAGTGTTTTCACATACAAAATTTATGTTGAAGGTTCGGGAATCACAGTCTTCGAGTCCCCAGATGAACATGGTTTGCACAGTTACATGGCACACGGACACTGAAGGTACCACTGGTTCTGCCTCAGTTCACATCCCAGCTCTGCCACTTAGCTGCTCTGCAAACCTGAGCAAGGTCCTTGACCTCGTTCTGCCTGAGCTTCATCACGAGGGCGATAGGAGGACAAATCACACTCAGTTAACAGTGTCTGGCACACAATGAACAACTTTACCGTGTTTATAGTCTATGAAATTTAACTTCTAGATATAAATGCGTCTGTCCTAACCTCAACTCAGGCGGTTCCGGCACCCATCACCAGTCACTTCCTTCTGGCTGTATCGCTTACAGAAGGATTTGGGGTGCATCCGTGCTTTTGTAGGCGGACACAGTTTCTATAGATTTGCACACATTCTGCTTTCTCTTTCAGAGGCTATTCAACACAGGAATAAAATATTATTCCCCTCCAAAATTCTCAATATTCATCATTTGTTTAGAATGAGGTGGCCAAATAGTGTTGAATGAGCCATGGTTGACAAATGACCCATTGCCGAAACGGAAGTTAATACTGACTCTTTGCTCACGTTATAAAGATGCCAACATTGAATTAAGCCTCCATGAATATTTTAGCAGGTTGGTTATTCGCAGAGAAGGGGCCCTTGGGCTGGTTTCTTTACCTTCTGAGCCTGGGCTTCTTTGGGGACAGAATGAGCTAATTTCTCTTATCTCTGAGCTAATTTCCACAGTTAAATATAAATGGCATTTATAACTCATTTATTCTCCCAGTTCTGGCGGTTCATATTATGTTTGTACATGCATGACTTGGCAACCACTCTATCCCACCATATGTCTCTACGCATAACGTACGGATCATGATCAACACTGAGACCAATCTTGGGGAATTATTTGTTAACTTCAGTGCCTACCACCTCCCCACCCCCATTCTCATGTTCTAGCAAAAACGAGCAAGGAGCCAGCCCACATGGGAAGTCATCGTCCTTGTCTGTGTGGCTTATGACTTCTCTTCCACAGACAGAAGACAGGCACACCCAGGGCAGGTAGAGGGGACCTTCATGTTGCTGGCAAGTGCCAAGGTCAGGTATTGAATGCTTGCGGGTGGCTAGGTAAACGAATGCATTTTTATTCTTTAACTCTAAAAGCCGAAGGCACCTGTGAGGCGGGAACAGGAGACGTACCTGCGTCCTCGGGATTATCACTAGTTGAGTTCCACACACCAAATCTGTGACTTGAGAGACAGCTGGATGGAGGCCTTCTGCTCAGGCCCCAGGATTTGACATTCATTAGTTTAAAGATTTTATTTATTTATAGAGGGAACAGGGAGGGAGAAAGAGAGGGAAAAAAGCATCTATGCAAGAGAAACATCGATCAGTTGCCTCTCGTACATGCCCCAGCGAGGGACAAACTCCGCAACCCAGGCATGCACCGTGACTGGGAATCGAACCGACCACCTTTCTCGCTTTGTGGGATGTTGCCCAATCCACTGAGCCACAGCAGCCGGGACTGGACTTCATGAGTTGGACACAGAATCTTTTTGGCAAAGATACTGAGCATTTGCAAGGACCAAAGAAGATACAGAACTGTAAACCATGGTTTCCATGCGTTTTCAGGTAACCCAGAGGTAAAGTCAGGCATTTTCCTGAAATTCTCTCATTCCATGGGCAAAAACAGAAAAATAACATTATTTTAAATGCACAGCTGACATGGTGAGATATGAATGATGCAGAAGGTTTTACATTAAACAAACTAGGGCTGCCTCTCCAAAAGAATGGAATCCTTTTAAAAACAACACCGATCTGTATTCATAAGGCCAGACCTGAGCTAGAGGTGTTTAAGGAGATTTCAAGTTACAGGACTTTGTCCTAATGAAGAACTTTAAACATTAACATATAGATTGGTAGACGATCTCATGGGAATAGATTTGGAAAGAGATTTTTTTTAAAGACAGATAACTGCTTATGTCACCAGAATAAGTAAGGACATCTGGTAATTCATTCTAATAATTATGGAACTACAGAAAGCAGTATCTTAATAGATCTTTATTGAATTAGATCTGAAGAATGAACAAATATAGCAGTTTACTAACTCGCAGACAATTTGATAGAGAAAACTCTCCTGAAACTTGAATGAAAAATAAGACGTAGGAGTGGTTAACTCAAGAAATGTCCGTGCTTAAACATGTTCATGATAAATTCAAAGATACAGCATCCTCAAAAGCAAACTAAAGAGAGCTGGGAACATTTGCGATCACACCTTTGACCTCTTCTTAGGGACTTCTTAGCCTGCTGCTTCCTCACAGAATGATCTTCGGTGCTTGATTTAGAAGTCCACCGTTTTCTCAAGGAAACGGGAAGAGAAATAGCTAGTGTGATAATGTGTGTGTCTCTTTGAGGTCCAGCGTAATGGGATGTTTACCTCCAAGACTAGAAGCTTCTGACTTGGACAAGAGGTACTTATCTTCAGCTAGAACAGTTATCAAAACAGTCAGTTATCACAAGCAAAACAGTTAGTTGTAATGTCTTCAGCTCTAATAGATCTCCAATAAAAATAGAACATGAACTGTAAAACCTTAATTCACTTCACAAAAGGCTCATAGAACACGGGGATCCCGAGGAACCACTGTTTTATGAGAGAACCTCGCCCATGGAAGGCATAGATATGGCGTTGCTGGACTGAGTAAAAGAGCCAAAATGTATAAAATCTCAAGGCTGGGAACAAATGGAACGATTCAACTACCATGTTGTCAATGGAACATTCCTCTATTACAATAAAACTGTGAAGCCACTATATTAGCAGAAGTTAATTGGAGCGTGCTGATAATACTAGGTGGCCATGACAACCACTTGGCCTCTCCTGACTCCCGGCGTGCTCATCTGTGGAACTGGGTTAATAAATCTTTGCAGGGACATGAGAGGCTCCTGTTTCTAAAAGGCCTCGTAAACACGAAAGCCCTGGGCACATCGGCACTTCAAAAACATATGAGAATTAGTAGAAGGGAATCCCTCATCGGCCTGGGTCCTGGCGTTTCTTTCTCCCCAGCACTGAGGGCCAGCTCACCAAAACTCAGATTCATCGCTGCCTGGTCCATTTCCACATCTGTGAATATTGAATTGTTGACCATGTGTTTCCATCATTAAAAAAACACCCACATCATTTTTTAAGTATAAACCCATAGATCTGTAACATCAAGGGAGGTTTCAAAATATGCATGTTCCCTGAGAATAACCTTAAACAAGTATTACAGGAAAGGATGCAGGATTGTCCGTGGGATGCTGGTTAGACCCAAGGACTGAAACTCAGCAGAAATGAGCTCCGATCGTTGCTCTGCAGCTTCAGAATTATGGGACTTTGGCCGACTCCCTGTAATTTCTCAGTTCCTACGTACCCTCACGTGAGCAGAATGCTGCCTGCTTCCTCATTCTGCTCAGAGCGTATCCCATTCACAATGACACAGGATGTTTATAGTGACTGCCACTCTTCCTTACCCTGACAGAGTCAATCTGCCACCGCTGGACCAGCCACGCTTCCATCCATCCACTTGGGAAGGTGCCTGCTGAACCGCCTCTGTGACTTCACGGCACCTGCAGGCCCCTGAAAGCCCACCGCCTGTGCTGGGATGAATGAGGACCCTCCTGAACAAAATCAGCAATCGCACAAACACTTTGAGAGACAGATTCTTTAGCCGTGGCACCACACTCGTGGGGCCAAGTCTGCAGATGACAGCTGCAGGTCCTTTGTCAAGGACACAGGCTGTGAATGCTGATCAGCATCAGCAGGGTTGTCCTTTGGTGAACTAGGCAGTGATTGGAACAAAGATACAGCGGAAACCAGGACTCAGATGCTCCTGATGGTCATGATCGACTGTGAGGCTGGAATCGGACGACTTTCAAAATGCTAATTGCTAGTGAGGGGCTTGATTTCCCTGCCCTAAATTTCATCATATGTAAATGGGTTATTAAATTACTAGGCTCCCCCCACCCCCACCTAAGAGTTTATAATTATAAGCGAGAAAAATAATGGTTGGTCAAGGAAAGAAAATAGTGTCTGCATGGCTGAGTTGGAAGATAGAAGTAGTGAGACACATTTCCCATAAATGTAAGTATTTCTATATTGAGCCACTGGAAGGGAAGTTAAGGGAAGAGAAACATAGCCCTGCCTGTCATTTTGTTTACTCTTCTGATTACCCCTGTTTGTTATGAAATCGGGGATGATGAATCATATTTATTATATCAATCATATCATTATTATAATTAAGGCTTCAACATGTAATGGTGTCCTCAATTTAATATAATGGGTGAGGAAAAAATAGTTTGTTTTCTGCTCACTGATGATTTGTTGTAATGCTCTAAGCTCTTATAGATCGCCAATAAAAATAGAACATGAACAGTAAAACCTTAATTAACTTCACAAAAGTCTCATAAAACAAGGGGATCCTGGGGAACCACCGCTTTTATTAATAGAAGCCCTCCACAATTTTTTCTTGGTCAAACCTCTTAAATTAGTCATCAAAGCGTGCTGAAGAGACTCCATCTTTCTTCGGTGCTCTGACACTGAGTCACTATTTTGAAGTTCAGTTCTTAGGATTCATTACTGTAGTGATATGATGCAGGAGAATGTTTTTTGTAATCACTGCTGGTGGGACATACTCTGGACACTTTGTGGGAAAAATGCCCCATCACCAGCAGCATTTACCGAGTGACCACTGTACACCAGAGACAGGGAGGCCCCCATGAAGCCCAGTCCAGCGACGTGAGGCCTCCAGGCTGTGTAGAGTCCAATGTGAAGAACTCGGTCCAATACCTACTTCCTGTCCTGCAGCAGTGAACATGGACGCTGCTCTGAGTGGCCGAGTTTTCACTTTGGTGTCCAGCGGACCTGGCAGTGAGACCACAGGCCTGAGGGGTAGATGTTCCCCCTCATCCCTTTTATGTTTGACAATCCCGCTGAGCTGCTGCTCTGGAGGGGAAAAACTCAGGGGGCACAGGGATTGGCCTCTGCATCCGTCTGGGCCACCATAACCAAATACCACAGGCGGGGGTGAGGGGAGGGCTTCGACACTTGTAGTTTTATACGTGTAGTTTTACACTTGCAGTTTGACATCTGGAGCCTACAGATCCAAGGTCAAGGGGCTGTCAAGGTTGCGTTCTGGAAAGACCTGTCTTTTGGGCTGGTAGACAGTGTTCACATGGAGTGAGCGAACTCTAGTGTCTGTTCTGCTGATAAGAACCCCCGTCCTGTGAGGACAGGGCCCCACCCTTATGACTGCATTTCACCTTAGTCACCTCCACAAAGGCACCATCTGCAAATGCAGTCACGCCGGAGCTCAAAGCTTCAACGTACGAATGGGGAGGGGCATGATTCAGTTCTTAACGTCACTCACGGCTCTCCCAGTTCAACGCATTAGGATGTCTTATTCAGTGGAACCGTATGAAATTACCATTTCTATGGGTGAAAAACACTGATTGTTAGCAATTTCAAATGGATCACTCTGTCTAAGGTCAATAGAAATATGCTTGATTACTGAACATTCAGGTTACTATCTCATAAATTATAACATTAGGAAATAATGAACCATGTTTGCTGAGTTTTAAAAGATGTCTGCGTCTCTCACTATGGGATAGGTTTCCGCTCGAACTCTTTCAAGTTAAGTTGGAGACCAAGCGAATTTGCATCACCTCATTGTGAAAGTCAGAAAGCAAGGATCAAAACCAGTTTCGCCAAGCGAACAGCAATGGCACCTGGCCTGAAGGAGTTACTCGGCAGCGGACTCCACAGAAACCCCCCTCGACATGCTTTTGGACTATACATGCTGGTCTCTGAAGGACACTCTTGCCCAGCTGTGCAGCCAGAAGTATAACATGAATAAAATATGGGGAGCTTGGGCTAAGCGTATGTATCTTTATCTCTGGGTCAGAAATTTAATTGCTTCTGCTTGCTCCTTCTGATCAAGAAGGCAGGTGCTATGCTCCAGAAATTGCAATAAATCAACCACAGGTAACAGCGTCCAGAATCGAGTGAGATGAGAAATACTCAGAAGCCAGCCCCACCAGAGCGCCCCAATGCTGTCCGGCTCGCCCACGCCTCCCTTGTACTTTGGTGTCGCCCTCTCTCCAGGTGGCTACGGCTGCGTGACAAGGAGCTGATACAACGTGCACCCACCGCACGGCATCCCAGATCACACAGGCCCTGGGTCTGCTGGCGCCGCTCAAGTTAAGTTCACCAAACTCCTGGCCTCTAGAAACCCATGCCAGGGGATTACCTTGCACTACAGAAGCACACACTTGAGTGTTTTGTGCTTATTTAGAAACACTGATGAAGAATTTATGCTCTGCAAAGATCCGTTCTAGGCATAGTACAATAGATTATCTTCCCTCGGCTAGCAAAAAAATAATTATTCAAATAAAGTCACTATTGTGAGTTTCTGCACCTAAAAATCAGGAGAATAAAGATTTCTAAAAATATATACTATTTGGTCTTGACTTGATGACTATTTACCATCTGCCAGGCACTTGGCATGCTCTATTTTTATTTAGTTATTTCTAGAACTCTATGAAATTAAGTCCCGGTACCTTCCATCTTGCCAAATCTGAATCTCAGAGAGACTTTTCCACTTGGCCACAGTCAAGTAGCAGAACTGATGTTTGAATCTAGAGCTGGCTGGCTCCCAAGAAATTTTTATGGCATCATACTGACAATTTTTAATATGGTGTACCAATTCTACAAGTACCATTTATGTTTAATATAAATATATTAACTGTATACTTAAATAAGCAAGCTGTGATATATGCATATTAGAGAGTGCTAATCCATAAGGAAAAGGAATAAAATTCTATGACTTGGATGAACCTCAAAGGCATTACGCTGATTGAAAGGAGCCAGTCTCAGAAGACTGCCTGCTCTCTGCCTCCACATATGTGCCTCTCTTCAAAGGACACATTCACAGTGATGGAGACCAGCCCAGGGACCAGGAGTGTGAGTGTCATGTGACCACTAGACATGGCACAAGGGACTTCTTTGGGGTGGCACGGCTGTCTGTCTCCCGACTGTTTGGCAATTATCTGAGCTATTCACGTTACAGTCCGTACAACTGTACACCAAAACAGCCACAAAAAATATAAAAGGAAATACCGGAAGGGTGGGGAAATGGTAGAAAACGCATCACGTATACTAATAAGACTTTAGATGTTTTTGCCATTTTTTTCTTACACATGAAGGTGATCGTACCTTGGGACAGTTTGTAGCCCCATGTGGAAAGGTATGCATTCTGGCTTATCTGTATGCGAACGATGAGCACATGGTGTTCTTAGGAATAATGGAGGCAGATATGTACCTGCAACGGTCTTTCAAAGTTGGTGGATAAAAATAGCCTACAGGATACTTTGAACCTATCAGGGTATGCAGCGGAATGTCCCATCCATTAGCGGGGAGGATGCAGATGAGCTCCTTCGACCAGAGCTCCGTCCCCCGATGCTGGTGGCAGAAATAGGCGCCACACCCCTGGTTAGGGGCATACACACCAATTCCTGGGAGAACTCAGAAAAAGCACATCTGCACCAATCGAGCCTAGGAAATGGAGTTTGGAAGGACACTGGGCCGGTGGAAGGAGGGAGGGCCTGAATTTAATCTGGTCCTGTCAGGTAGTGGGTCACCCTCGGGCCACACCCACAGACCACATCTGCTTGCCACAGCTAACCCTCCCTGTGCCGTCAGGACTGGCTGGAGTCTGGCCTCGGGAAGGCTAGTGGCAGGCGGGGGCAGGAGGAACTGGTCACCTAAGGTGATGGAGCGTGCTTTCTCAAGACTTCAGGCATGTGAGTCAGTGAGTGAATGCATATGACAAAGTACCATAAATTGCAGGGGGCCCAGAAGCGCTGGTTATTATTCACCCTGAAACTAGGAGGCTGGTTCAATGACTCCATTAACCTGCAGGATTAACATCTGTAATGTAACCATGGTACCAAATGCTCGGCCTCTTCGACTTTTGAAGACGTGCATCCTAGGTAGACATAATCCATGCGTGTCTGCTCATTTGGCAGATAGTCATACCGCGCACTGTAAAGCACATATCAATGAGCTGAAATTTGTGAATTGCTCGGTAAAACCACGGCAGCTCTTCCTGATGAGATTACCCTTTCAGATAAAAGTCCATTAAAATGCAAATATGTTAAATAAATCAAATTTGGGGGTCAGATTTTCCGGGGGAAGAACAATCTGTTAGCAAGGTTGCATCTCCACACAATTTCCATCTGAATTGGACTAATGACTGAGCACGCAATGCAGGAAGGGTTTCTAAGACCGTGAGCTCCAGCATTAGCAGATGTTCTCTGTTCTGATAACCAAAGCAGAGGAGACAGATAAAAACCTTTGCACGAACTCTGCATACATTTGCCCGGAGAGAGAGAGACTCTGTAATGAGCAATAAGGAAATAAGGAAGCGTGCACCATTTCAAAATAGCACAATTCACAAAAATCCAAATATTAAGCACATTGACAGCATTACACTCATGCCTTCTCCCAGGCAGAGCGGCGAAGGCTCGAGTTGTGTGTTCACAGTGACTATCTCCGGCAGGGCTCCTTTCCCCCCAGTGGGTTCACAGGTGACGCTGAGGACATCACAGGTGACACATCTGTGGCTCCCAGGCCTCTGAAGAAAAACTAAGCTTCAGATGGAGAGTGTGACTAGTTCTTGGGAAGATCATCAGCACCTGGCTCGACTCAACCCACTGAATGGGAGAACGTATTCACCAATCATACATCGGGCAAGGGGTTAATATCCAAAGCTTATTAAGAACTGATACAACTCAACACCAGAAAATGAACAACCCAACTAAAAAATGGGCAGAGGACCTGAACAGACACATCTCCAAAGAGGACATACAGAGGGCCAATAGACACATAAAAAGATACACATTAAGACCACAAGGAGATATCACCTCACACTGGTCAGAGTGGCTGTCATCAATAAATCAGCGAACAACCAGTGCTGGCAAGGATGCAGAGAAAAGGGAACCCTCGTGCACCGTCGGTGGGAGTGCAGACGGGTGCAGCCACTGTGGGAAGCAGTATGGAGTTTCCTCAGAAAGTTAGAAATGGAACTGCCTTATGACCCAGCGATTCCACTTCTGGGAATACATCCAAAGACACCGGAAACACCGATGACAAAGAATATATATAGGTATCACTTGATGTTTATTGCATCGTTATTTACAATAGCTAAGTCTTAATCCTTTTGCAGTCATCCAAACAGGACTGTTCAAAGCCAGGGCATAGGAAGTCTGCCAGCCTCTCCGGCCCTGCGGCAGTGTGTGTGTGTGTGTGTGTGTGTGTGCCTTTTTATACACTCAGAGCATCCCTGCCCGTGTTCTTGGACTCTGTCCTCCTTCACTCCGGCAGCATTCCTAAACTTTGCTGGATTCCCTAGAAAGCATTCAAAACGCTTGCTGCCACATCACATCCCAAACCGGTTACGTCTTAAGTCTGGGGGTTCGAGTCAGGCAGCAGCAGCCACTTAATCATGCCGGGTAACGCCCTGTGTTAGGGCCAACCCGACAGAGCCTAGTGCCTGATACACAGCCGGCCCCTCACGTGTGCTGGTGGAATAAAGAATCAAGTCCAATTGCACCCCCTTTTTGCAGTGTTTCCCCCAACACGAGAAGACTCCAACACCCAGCCGCGGCGCACGGTTGAGTAAGTTACGAGCTGAGAACTCAATAGCGTATCACTGAACAAACAAAAACATTGCCAACTGCGTTTTGGAGAACTCTGAAAATATTTTATTGTGGTTATAATGAGATTCAAATTCTTTTATTACCCTCTTTTTTCTCTATTTCTGAAACTTTCCATAGAAAAAAATACCACATTCATAACAGAAAAATGAAACAGAACAAAAGTGGTATTGCCGGGACGGCCGTAATCCAAATGTAAATTGATACATTAAGGTGGCATATGGCACTTCCAGTGGAAATAAATTGGGTCGCACGAAGGAAACCCACCCGTGCAGGGCTCGTTCTTGTTAGCGCTGTCACAACTACACCCACGCTGTGTCGCGAGCGTGAGCTCACACGTGGACAGGGAGCAAACGCTGCAGAGGAGGTGGGACTTGGATGGGACCCTGAACACCCTTGGACTTTAGGAAAAGGGGACATGTTGGCAGGAATTTCAGAATCTCAAAGCCTTGAACAGGGAAACGGAGGCAGGAGCGAGGCGGGTGTGGTTGAGAGGCAGGTGGAAGGGTGGCTTAGCCAGGGGACAGGGTCAGCATTGGGGGGAAGTGAGAACTATTTAGGACAGGGAGACAGAATCCCGATGGTAGCAAGCCTCAGCAAAACAGACCTAATGGTTTGAGGTTTCACCTAAACCTACAGGGGAGTCGCCTAAACTGTCTGGTGAGGAAACACATTCGGTCCGGTCAGCACCTGTGAGGGGGGGGTTGCTGGGCGTGGGGTTTTGTAATGATTCTCGAGGCGGGGGGTGGGGGACGCGTGCCAGGATCCACCGGGAAGCCAAGTACGGGCAGTCTCTGCTGTGTCTTCAGACTGCAAAGCACGTGAGGTGCCCACTAAAATAGAGCACCCTAACCCAGTTGAAAAGCAGAGGTTTAGAAAGACGTATAGGCGGAGCGGCCGGGGCATCCCGATTTGGAAACCCAACTCCCACAGGAGCCATGCTTCATCTTGCAGTGAAGGCAGGCTTCAGATCCCCGCCCCCGCCACCTCCCCCGGCTCCCTGTCCCCTCACCGCCCCTCTGCCCTTACCCTTTGGGGAAAATCACAAGCGCACAAAACACTTTTATTTTTCTCTTTCAGTAGCTAAGATAGCTTATGTCTGTGACTCCTTTTTAATGAAACTGATACCAGAGCCACTTAAGTTGTGCCAAACCCGCTGACTGATCTGGTGCCACATTCTGAGGCTGAACTAAGTCACGGGCCCCATGGAATCAGCACATCCTGAGAAAACGGCCAAATGGAGACTTGGTCCCAGGAGGCTGGTTGCACGGTCTGGCACTTGTCTGTGAAAATCAGTGATGCGTTCTGCTCCCTTCCCTTCTTAGGGGGAGAGAGGAACCCATGTGAAAATGTAAAGGAAAATGATTTTGTATTAAAAACAGAAAGCAAAACAGGCAAAGTAATCGATGGCCAGATTGGTTAGACATAAAATCATTACATTTTAATAATGATTGTCTTCAAACATTGCAACTTGCAGCACAGAAAAATGAAGTTTCCTAACGACCAATTTTCATTTGTTCCCATTTGAAAAAGTAGAAAGCGGAGAACCAAGAGGAGAAAGATAATTCAATGATGCCCGTTGAATCAGCAAGTATCAATTGAAAATAAACTTCTGCACATAAAAGCATGAATAAAATGAGTATAGAGGGGTGCCAGCAACTTTGAGGATGTGATAATAAAAATAAGAGCTGCAAAGTTTGTCTTTTACGGGCCAGGTATTGTACTAGTCACCCTATTTATTTATTTTTTGCATTATTGTTATGAAACATTTCAAACATTCAGGAAAAAATATATCATTAAAATATATGTATTTAAAGGTATTTGATGTCTTTTAATCCATTAGGTTGTTATGTTATTTCTAGTCCAGTTATTCTATTTCGGGCCACTTGGAGCATCTCTGCATTGGTTCGGCGGCACCTTTGGATATAAGTTTAATTGCCGTGGTTCGTGTCTGTGCCTGAGCAAGGTATGGTAAGATGCTCCAGGGTCATCTCGGGTAGGTTTGGTCCCAGCCCTAAAACCAGCTATTTTTCCCAAGGTGCTTCGATTCCTTTTTAGTAGGAAATGGTATTTAGAGACCAAAATCTGGTCCACAGGAGTCACTTTACAGCCACCAGGTTAGTCATCGTTTTGAAGCCTTTTCAAGTGGATCATCTTTTTCTCTTTTAGAGAAAACACGCCAAAAATTCATACTGACATCCCAAATCTAAGTCAGGAGCACGGGGTTTGTACTTATCCTCTCTGGCCTCGTACCCTATGCCTCCTGGCCCCCGTGCTGACAATCCTTCACTCTCGTGACCTAAAGCACCTCACACCCAATGTATTCAGAATCAAAGCCACGCACTGGCTTTCCTTCTCGTTCCCTGTTCCAGTGAAAAGAAACACCCACATTCACCAGGCATTGGACCGGCAGCTTGGAAGTGATTTCATTGTCCTCCCGCTCCTTCACGCACACATTATTACTTCAGGTCCAAGGGCAGTGGATCAGACCGGCTCTCTCTGGAATTCTAGGTCATGCCTTATCTTTCCTCCTCGTTTTACGCAGTAGGCATGCCCTACCTCTGGAAGGGTGTGTCTCTGATGTCCTCTCCATGTTGCGTTCAGGGTGAATCCCCCACATGGGAACACATGGTCTGATCTCCTTGCTTGAGTAAGAAACTTGAGTGCCACCTTCTCTCAGTGTGCTTTGCATTCCTCTGTCACCTCGGAGACTGCAGGCTCCCGGATGCTGTACCAACCCTCCCAGACCTCCTCTCTCGCCCGCCTCTGCCCATGGCCGCACTTCCGCATGTACTTGGTGACATCGAAGCCTTGGGAGCCTTCCCCGATTAACCCAATGGGGATTAGGACCCTTCCTGGGAGGTCACAGAGTTCTCTATGATTGCCTCTTAGTCTGCTCATTATTTCTATAATCATTGCTCGTGTGGTCTTATTCCCCTAGTACAGTGTGCAGAGGGGGAGGAGGTACGCGCCATTCTTGGGTGCGAAACACATGTAGGCTTACGTTCTCTTTCTCTTTTCCTAGCTGTGTGGTTTGGGGCAATTTCACCTCTCTGAACCTCAGTTTTCTCGTCTGTAAACTGGCCAACCCACCCCGAATTGCTGCTGTGGGATCGTATCAGGCACTGCCTGGAGGGTGTTTGGTGGAACTCCTAGCTCAGAGGAGCTTTTGCTAAGCATGAGCACTACAACCATCTATGTCACACAAGGTTAACAGAGATAAAATGAGGACAAGGCCAGCCTCCACGGGAGGCGGGCTGATCCCCAGGGGCGGGGCCGACTCAGGAAAAGCAGGACTCCGGCCCGCTGGGGACGGACGCTGCAGGTCAGTGAGTGGCTCCCCTCATTAGACCAGGAGTGACAGCTAGCCCAGGCCCAAGGGGCAACTCTCAAATGAGGCTGCCAGGATGTGGCTGAGCAGCTAGGTAAAGAAAAGTAGGACGCACAGGGGACAGTTCTCAGAGGAGGGCTTTTCCTCTGCTCTTCTGGGTTGGGGGCTGGAAGTTACCTGGCTCCTTTAAGAAGCAGGAGATGCCAGCCTGGTGTTTTAGGTAGAATTGTGTCAACATAAAGGATAGGTTGAAGCTCTAACCCCCAGTACCGCAGAATGTGACCTTACTTGGAAATGGGATCTTTACAGAGATCATCTATTTAGGAAAGAAGTCATGAGAGGAACTCTGGTCCACTATGACTGGTGTCCTTGTAGAAAGGGGAAATTTGGACACAGAGACAGGCGTGCACAGAGAGAGGACAATATGGAGACACGGGGAGAAGACGGTCATGCTCCTGAAGTGACAATCTACAAACCCAGGGAAGCCAAAGATTGCCCCCAAGCACTGGAAGCTCGATGAGACAAGGCAGGGTTCTGCCCCAGGGCCCCCAGAGGGAGCCTGCCCCCCACCACCGACACCTGGGGTGCAGCTGTGTCACTGCCGCAACCGTGGGACAACAAATGTCTGTTGTTCCAGCGGCCCACGGAAACTAACTTAGTTGGGGGAATAAAATAGCAGTCGCTTCTCTCAGACTAGGCGGTATGCCTTTGGTACATTTTCTGGAACATCATAAAAACCCACATGGTTAATAAATCAATGGAATGCAATAATATCATGAAAGCATTTATCAATGATCTGGTTAAACTGTAACGTATTTTCCGCAAGACCTGCCTGTGCACTTGACCACTCTCTGTTCACACTTCTTTTCTAAAAGAGAAACTCGGAAAACTGCTCGGAATGCTGCTGAATTCTAATTTTCTGGGGTTCTTAGTGATTAAGAAGAAACTGTTGATATTTGTCCCACAAGTGAGAAAAGGTGCATCGTATGCTCATTTGTATGCAGAATACATTCAGGTTCGCCGCGTGACTGTTTTGCTTGAATCAGCTGCTTAGTTAAAAATTAGTCCGACTAATAATTTTGACGGGTTAAAGTAAACAATAACAATAAAAAACAAAGTGGAACAGACTGTTGAAATTGGTGTTGCTGCTCACCTTACTGATGTCTACCTGGACTATCTCTCACAGTCTGCAAGAAGCCGACCTGTTGGGACGCCAGCCTGAACGGTACCTGTCCCCGAAACCACTTATAGCCATTCGCGTAGAGCAAGCGCCAGTCTGGGCTGTCTTTGTTCTGCTGTGTGTGTTCCTTTCGCCTCAGACCACACTGCCGCGATTATCAGAGTGTGGGGTTTCTTTCTTTTCTCGGATTCTAGAATTCTTACCAGAAGAAAACCCATATCATTGGTATCTTTACCTCGAATGGCACTTAACACAGTGCTTTGCATGGAACTGTTCCATCAATGAATTTTCTTTTTAAAAAAAAATCAGTGGATGAATGAATGGATGGATGGATGGATGGACAGATGCATTTCTGAATCATGTATTTAAACAGTATCAACTCCTCAAATGGATGATATTTCAAGTTTTAGAGAAACTGGCCGATGTGCTGCAGAGAGACACCCTCCCCCAGCCCTGCACACCACCGTCCACTCCCACGTGCATTCGGCGGGGTCCCCGAGTGCCAGTCACACCCCAGGTGTTGAACGACGAAGACCCCGCGCTTCGCCTGCCCACAGGACTTTCCCTCTAAAGCAGCGAATCTGCTGTGTTTCACCCTTGCCTTTCAGGTGAAGCATCTGCCTCCCTCCCTCACCTTATAGGACACTGCGGGGACCTCTCACCCACATAAATCTGCGCTCCCACCACACAGAACACACTCCTTGCGACTTCTCACCATCGCGTAAACTCGCGTGGTTCTCACACACTGGGCTCTGGAATCCCCTCTGTGCAGACCGCCCTAATCCCTGCCGGTGTCTGTTCGGTGTTTAAAACTCGTCGCTAGCTCTTGGCTGGATAGGCAGCCATCCGGCCTTCGCTTTGTGAAATCTCTCTTCACTCTGCACTCCACATCCCATATTCCTTTCTGTGATCCCAGTTCACATAATCTGTCACAACCATTGATTTATGAGTGATTCTTCCTCTGGGACTATAATTTCCTCATCTTAAAACTAAAGTGAATAAATAGAAGAAAATCAATGGCATGTCCAAGTTTTCATGCCAAGTCTGTCTTGGAAAATTCGAAGTCAGAGCTCTCATTAGCTGATCAAATTCTCATATTGTTTTTAAAATTACATTCTTTGCTCTTCATACTTTAACAAACTAGCTTGCATCAACATTTGTTGTGTTTCTAAACACTATTGTCTCAAACTCTATGCTTGCTTGATAATTATTAAACTAAAATTCTCCTGAGCCCTGGCTGGTGTAGCTCAGTGGACTGAGCCCCGGCCTATGAACCAAAGGGTTGCTGGTTCGATTCCCAGTCAGGGCACATGCCTGGGTCAGGTTCCCAGTAGGGGGCGTGTGAGAGGCAACCACACATGGATGTTTCTCTCCTTCTCTTTCTCCCTCCCTTTCCCTTTCTAAAAAATAAATTAAAAACCTTAAAAAAAAAATTTGTGAGACTTCACGGAACCCGTTCCTTGCTCTTTGTAAAACTCAATACATCCGAACAGGATTTTCTCATATAATCAAAGCATTCATTACGGATAGCCTTCAAATAGCGCGCTCCTGATGAATGTAAATGCTGGCAGTTCATCAGCTAATTGACAGAGAACCCTGAAGGGCAGAAAAGGTGAGAGCGTTAGAAGGACCGCCAGCGGCGAGTCCATCGCGCCGGGGCAGGGGCAGCCCTTCCACCGTGAGTCATCCAATTAGACTTGCTCTCACTCAGTTTGTATACAACTTCTCAGAAATTTACCTAATGAATAAAAGACACGTATGCATGACATGAATCCAAAAGTTGAGCATTTGTATGCTTTGCCTCCGGGTTGCAAATATCTCAAATTAATTTCTGCATTTGCTAAAACATGTTTTTAGTTAAATGAGAGTAACCTTTCCTACACCAGATGAGTCGCATGAACGCATTAAACTACTTGTGCATTTCCAGCCTCTGAAAACTGCCACAGCAGACTGTCCGCTTCCATGGTGACGCCTCTCAAATCCACCTCTCCCGTGTTTTCTGGTTCATCCACCCCACTTTTCAACTCCAAATAGAACACCTTTTTGAACCCTCAACCCAATAGAGCATATATTCTTTCTAAATCTATTTACAGAACGCACACCTTATAGATCCTGAGCTAAGTGTGGGAGAGACAGTGCTAACCAAATACTTTCCTAATATGATTTAGGTTCCAATCTGGAAAGAAGTATTCAAAGTCATGAAAGGCAAGGACCTACATCCAAGATGACTCTATCCAGCAAAGCTATCATTTAGAAAGGAAGAGCAGATAAAGTGCTTCCCAGATAAGGTCAAGTTAAAGGAGTTCATCATCACCAAGCCCTTATTCTATGAAATGTTAAAGGGACTTATCTAAGAAAAAGGAGAAGATCAAAAATATGGACAATAAAATGACAACAAACTCATAACTATCAACAACCAAGCCTAAAAAAACAAAAACAAACTAAGCGAACAACTAGAACAGAAACAGAATCACAGAAATGGAGATCACATGGAGGGTTATCAGTGGGGGAGTGGGAGGGGGCAGACTGGGGGAAAGGGTACAGAGAATAAGAAGCATAAATGGTGGTACAGAATAGACAGGGGGAGGTTAAGAATAGTACAGGAAATGGAGAAGCCAAAGAACGTATGTGTACGACCCATGGACATGAACTAAAGGGGAGGAATGCAGGTAGGAGGGGTGTGCAGGGCAGAGGGGGGTAAAGGGGATAAAATAGGACAACTATAATAGCATAATCAATAAAATATATTTTAAAAAATAAAAAATAAATAAAACCAAACCCAAACTCCCCCCCACTGGATACAAACTCTCCAGTTGTTCCCGTCACTTAGAAAAATATTTAAGGCTGTGTTCCCTGGAATCATCATTTCGGGTTTTTCTTTCTCCTCATTCTTCCAATAACTATATTGGATCTGCTACTGTTACCTCTTCAGCATTTTTGTAATATCTTTTCATTAATTAAAATAAAAATTTTCAAGCCCTTCATGCCTTAAACACTATTCTAGGCTGTGGAAATACATAATGAAAACAAAAGAAAATGAGCAGCTTCCCTCCTACAGGGCAGAGTAGACAATAAATGAAAACGGAGTGGTAAGGAAAGCCATGACGAAGTGGCGCGTGAGCAGCAGTGGGTGTTCTTTCCGTGACACCAAGCCTTCCTGGCCCCTCCCCGCCGCAGGCTTGAATTGGTACAACCTGCTGTCTCCGCCCCCCTGAAGCTCACAGTCTGATGAGAGACACGTGCAATCAACAAGCCAATCCATCACCGGGACCGTGCAAAGTGTACGAGCAAAGTGACCAAGCTCGTGGCCTGAGGACACAAGGGGAAGCGCCTTACACTTCGGGGGTCAGGAAAGAGGCCCTCAGACAAAGAGTCCTTTAAGCTGAGTCCTGAAAGCAAGAGGCCAGCCCCTCAGAGGCTGGAAAAGAGCGTCCTAGGCGGATTTCACAGAACATGTCACAACGGTTTCTCAGCTTTTAAAAGTGCTGTTTCTGTGTAGGCCACTTCAGTTTGCTGTGCATCGCTTAAATAAAGTCATTCCTGTATTGCTTAGATCCTGGCACTTTGTCATGTCAGTCTGGAGACCTGTGTGTTATGAGGTAAGACCCTAAAATAAAAGACCCGAAACAAGGGACAAGGCTCCGTCTTTCGTAACCGTGGAAGCGCAAGCGAGCCAGCGCTACATCGGAGGTCCTTGCATCCCGCTGTGCTGCCATTTCTAGGAGGCTGTTCTCAGCCCCCTGGGCGGTGACTCACCACCAGGCCCACAACTCGGCCAGCGGGACGGGGAAGGGGCACAGGAGTGGACACGCCTCTTCCTACTAAGGCCGTGACTGAGGTGTTAGGTATGCAAATTCTTCTCCTCTCTTCTGGACAAGAACTTGGTGCATGGTCACACCGGAAGGCAATGGCAGCTGGGATAGGGAATTGTTTTGGGGGGCCTGGTTAAAACTCTCCCCCCACAAAAGAAGATGAGAAATGCTATAGGGCCAGGGTGTCAATGAGCAGTCTCTGCTGTCTCCCGAAAGATGCGTTATCCTTGAAATGACAATTTCCCCAAGACACGCGGGGCTTCAGTCTCTTGAATTAATTTAGGCTATTGAAACATAATGTTTGCCTTTGATGGAGACACAGGTCTATTCCTGATTAGATGCATTTTCTCTTGTTGTATCTGGAATCATTTTTTCTAGCCTTTTTGCACGGTTCTTTCCTTCAGGCCCAGTCTGTTCTGTAAGATCTGGACCTTTCTGTCTGGATCACAAGCACATGAGTATAATTACAGAGTACCCGATTCCTGTGTGTGGGAGAGCTCCGGCTGAATGATGTATGTGGCCGAGAAAGGATCTCTAATTGTTGAGAGAAGCTTGAACTGATGGCCTCTAATGTGAGATTCTTCTCAACTCTAGGATTCTCTGACACCATAAAATATTTATAAGATGTCCAGCTTTTTTTTTTTTTTTTTTTGCTTTGTGCATTTCATACGGATTTTACGGAATCTGTAAAACCTACAGGGTATTCGCAAGGAAGTGGGAGTTGCAATGACCAAACCAAGATCCAGGGACATTATTTGCAAGCAAATATTTGCCCACACAGATCTGTCCATCTCGAGTTGATTTCCTCCCGACTGAAGTTCTGAGGGGTCTCCTGAATCCTCGTGAGCAGTCTCCCGGAATCAACGCCCAGAATCCCTCTTTCCCAGGATGCCGTCCTCGGCGCTGGGAGATTTCAATCAGGCCTTCCCTCCTTCATCTTCGGTTGTGTGCTCACCATGGGCCAGACGCTGGACGTGTCCCTGTGAATTTGATAGTCCAAGTACCATGGGAGGGGCACGTGATTGAAAAGTTTCCTTGAAACAATATTTCAGCTCCGAGCACACACAGAGTAAACCAGCTGTGGACAGTAGAGAGAAGTGAGTTCCGATAAAGCGTTCTATCGGGAAGCACAGAGTGTTGTCTACACAGGCCAGTGTCAGTGTCAGTTGATCCTGCTGAAACACTGGAAACTCCTCAGGGTCCCTGGAACGACTGAATAAATCGCTGAGCAACTAATGAATCAGTCTCACAAACTTCGGGTGGAAATATCGGCGAATCATTTTTAAAAATTCCCTTCTATAGACATGGAATTATGGAGTCCTATAGGGGGCCAGGAGCCTATATCTATCTAGCATATATCTGTCACTAGGCTTTTCCCTTCACTGTTTTGAAAAAAAGTTATCCCAAAGGACTTTCCCAAAACCACAGGCTGGTTTCCAAACTAAGTGAAAGTGCCAGTTCCGCAAATCGTGTGTTCTTCCTTTTACAATGTTTACGTGGTGATTTGCATTCTACTCTTTGAGATTTCATGTGACAGAAATGTATTGAGATAAGGAAAAGTACAGCAGATCCGAAAGAACAGCTGAGCTCCCACAGCCCGCGCCCAGTGGGCAAGCAACCTGATTAGATCGATCCGCCTGTTGCAGTGCCAGGAATTCGGGCTGCATTAGCAAGTCAGCTAACCACGCTTGAAAACTGCGCTCACAGTGACGCTCTCCCGGGGTTCATTACGCCTTAGTGCAAACTGGGCAGCTCCGAAGTTGCAAACGCCTAGGGAAGATAGTCCTGGCAACCACTCTCGCCCTGGAAAGGGGATTCAGACACCTCTCACCTGCCAGAGGGGATCTCTCCGCGGCGCTTCTTGTATCAGCCTCTCTGGCAGCCTTCATGTTTGCGCCGCCCCCTGCCGATGCAGGTCTGCTTCCCGGGCTGGGGCTTAAGGTCATCTGCCCCACGTACCTCACCAAGGTACTGGAAGTACCGGGTTTGTGCCATCCCTGACCACAGGCACAGGGGTCTGCCACACCAAACAGGAGCATTAAGAGTGAGATTAGACAGACCGGCTGGCACTGGGCTCAGAGTCAAGGCTACTTTGGAGAGGACAGCTATGGACATTGCCCATCGGCCCTCTGTTCACGGTCTTCAAGTACAAGGTATTTGTAATGACACATCTATATTTATACTAAAGAGCAATTAAGCCAGTCTTTTAGAAAAATATTCTTAAGGTTTATCTATAACCCTTTGAATAAAAGATTGAGCACCATTACCTTGTAAAAGGGGCATTACCAGCTCATTTACATACCGGTCTCCTCCTCGCTGTGGGGCGGAGCAACGTGGTGGGAACACGTGCTCACCTTCGACCACCTGCGAGAAGCCTCACCCCCAACCACGTGTCCCGAACCTGGGAGAACGCAATCGCTCTTTGCTCAGCCACAGCGAGGAGGGGAGGCGGCAACACTCTTGTGGAAGGAGCAGCAATGACAGACTTAGTAACGCGAGGTGACATACCACATCCCTCTGTCCCCAGGGCTCAGTCAGGGACTTCGGGCCCTCCCCCAGCCTGGAGGAAATAATGTTGCCAGCTGCCCTGTCTACCCCTCCCAGGCCCTTCTGCACGGGAGGAGGGCCGATGAAACCGACTGGGACAGGAGGGACCCCGGGCATCGTTTTTAGGAGCAGAGGTGTTCTACTGAGATACAGACAATTGGTAGTAATCCTTCTCTCTCACTCTCTCTCTCTCTCCCTCCCCACCTCTATTTGACCTCAATTTAGTAACCTTCACAATATGTCTTAACCTCATTAATCCTCAAAATCATTGCTGGTCACTGATAAACACACCTACCTTTGGATAAGGGTTCAGTAAATGTTGGTTGTCATCATTAATCTCACGGCTGAGGCTGAGGGAGGCACCTACGGGACCCCACTGCCACCAGGCAGACCTGGGCAAAGTGCACTGGAAGGCTGTCCTTGTCCTCTCCCAATGGGCTGTGGGCCGGCCCTGGGACAGTCAGCAGCAGCTGAGGGAGGTGTGAAGACAGGGAGAGATGTCCCCAAGACAAGGGTTCTGGGCCCACGGGTTCCAGAAAGGGTGGGAGCAGCAAATGGCCCTCTGCTCAGTCAGCCACGAGATACCCTTGCGGTTGAAGAAATCCAGGGAAAAAAGCAGGAGACAGGCAGTGTGCCGAACGCAATGCAGTGAACTCTGGGGCATCGGCTCCTCCAAAGTGTAGGGTGCCTGGCCCTCCAGGGGCAGCGGAGGCCATATCGCCAGGCCCTGCTCGGTCCTCAGCACCCAGGGGCAGTCAGGCCAGAGCCGGGCAGTTCATCATTTCAAGATGGAAATGAAAAGGGGGGAAGTGAACACAGGGTGAGGAACAAGTGTACGGCCTGGAGTGGCCACCACAGCAAATTGATCATTTTTGCAAAATGCAGGAATAAATCAAACGTGGGGATCAATGTCACAAATTAATAATGGGAGCATCCTCATGATTGCATTTAGGCTCCTGGCTGAAGGTCTCACAATAAACTGGCCTAGGCTGGCGGGCTTCCTGGAAAGGCTGAAATCAATTTGATGTTTTTCTGCTATGGTTTCGTGCTGGCAGGCGTGCGGTGACATTGTGCTGTGTGGGGTGACAGCTGTGGAGGACTGAAATCGCCTCTCTAAACTATGTCAGTGAGGGCTGCCACTGAGGCCCTCTTCCATGTCCTACAGACTCTGTCGGATCGCACGCCTCATGTGAGCGGGGCCTGAAACGGCAGTAATTAAATCTTGAGCTCGCCGGAGGGGTCACTCCTATCCCCATAGAAAAAGGCCAATCAGCTCCTAAAAGGATCCAGGTAGCACGTGAGTGAGACCCTGCTTCTGGAAATAGAAAGGAAAACCTACTGAATAGGCAAGATTTGGGACTTGAGATTTCCTTGAAGTTTAATTAACTTGAATGACACGTGGTCTTTAATCTCTGAGAATGTAAAAAGGGGACGCATTCCATGTTCTTCCAGTAGGGGTAGGCTATGAAGCTTTGCCGTTACGATTGGGAGAGCTTTTGCTTTTGTACGAATTTTTGTACAGTTTCTCCTCAGAAATATCTGGCCGTGTAGCTGGGAGTAATTCAAGGTTGAGAACTGAAGTGTTTGGCCTTGAGCCCATTATAGCCTATGAGTTGCACTGATGAACAGTTGGTTATTCTGAGCTTTGTCGGAGTGTCCTAGGACTGCGGGCCCACACTGGACTGTTCCCTGTGGGCCCAGAGGGGGAGCAAAGAGGCGGGTTGAGTGGCAGGGCATCTCTGCATCTCTCCTCGGCCCCCCTCGGTTGACCATCAGCTTGGTGGTGAAACACAAATAAATGACTGGGCACACATTGGGGAGAGTTCAGGAAGAAAGCACGTGCCCTGACTTCTAGCTCCCCTTTTGCTTGGAGAGAGGACCGTCCGGACGTATCCCACGCACGCATGCAGAGGTAAAACATCTGGCGGGTGATGTGGAGCACAGCCCGGCACCTATCGGCCACCTTTCCCGGGAGGCAGGGCCCCTGTGCTGAAATCCTGCCTTCCTCAGTAACCCAGTCCTTCCACCAGCCGTGGACCCTCCATGCTGGGGGCCCAGCCACCCTGTGGTCACCAAACCAAGAAGTGCCTGGTGAGCGCCACTTGTCTTCTGGGTCCTGTCACCAGGGTCCCTGCCGTAGAGGCGCCTCTCTGGCCTCACCCCCAAGCTGGGTTCTCCATCCAGTCCTACCAGCAATAAAGCTGGTATATAATTGAGTTCCTTAGCCCCTTGGTCTATTTCTCAGTGAACTGAGGATACTCCAAAGGGACTAGGACTTGGAAGCAGCAGAACAGACATTTGCTGATGAAGGAAACCAGTAACACAGAACGTTGTTGAGAACTGAATATGTACTAGGCGTGGCGCTAAATACACTACTTAAAATAATTTATTTATTCCTCGCAGCCACCCTCTGGGGAGTCCACTCTAACTATTTCTCTTTTACAGAGGTAGAAACTAAGTCTCACAGAGAGGTTCAGGTAACTCCCTAAGCTTTATGTTTTTTTCCATTGAGACATGAATTTGAATCCAGAGACCTGACTCCAAAACCTGATTCCACTAAAAAAAAAAAACTTGTTCTACACCAAGGGGCCCCAAGTTTCTCCAAGATTCTGAGCATCTCAAATGAGCATCTCAGCCTCAGTTGAAGTACAGCTATTTTTTTCTGCTTAAAAATGAACCAATGGAGAAAAAAACAAGCATCCCCGAGGATTCACACATGGAGCTCCATATACAGGGGGCTCGAGAGACGGCCTTTCTCTGATGAAACAGATTCGTACAAGGTAGACCATTATTCCTTCCCTCAGTATCAAGAATAGCTTTTGTTTGGAAGCTCTTTTTAGCGTTGCTTTTAATGGGCCAATTCTTACAGAGACTGAGAAGGCCAAGTCCCCTCAACATGCCTGCTGCTATTCTTGCGGAGAGTGGGCAGTGCCAGCTACCCTGCGGCCTTGCAGTGAGCCTAAGAACCCCAGCGGCGTGCTCCTGAGCCCAGGATTGTGATCGGATGGAAGGTCTCTTGTCTGGAGTGACCTCAGCCCCAGACTTGGTAGGTGTGAGAAAGCACACGCCTGCTGAGGAAGAGGTTTTGTGCGGCCTGAATGTTACCGCCAAGGAGTGGACGCCAATCGCCAGGTACCGAAGCGATGGAGACCGTCTGACGAGGGAGCGTGGTGTGCAGCCACAGGGTGGCTCTTTGTTCCTCTAGCAGGAATGCTTGGAAAGTGTGCTTCCCCAAAGATGAAAAGAAACATGAGAAGGAGAGCTGAAGAATCAGCAGGAGCCACAAAAAAAGCGTTGGAGAGCCAACCGAGTTGAAATGGGTCTGGTGGGAGGTGAATTAGCTAAATCTCTTACTGATCCAGAGTAAACGAGAACAGAAAGCATCATCTGCTTTCCAGGGTGAAGTTTTGAGGCCATGTGCATCTCCTTCCCTAGTGATTTGTGCAAACGTGAGACAAAGTGTCTCGTGATCATGCAATATCCTCGGAGTCCCACATCCAAACCATGGGCGCTCTGGGGAGAGAAAACAGAAACACTAATTTTAAGTAATTAGAAAAAAAAAACAGAACTGAAGGATACTTCTCTCCAAAGTGGAAGGGCCCGCCCCAGTGCCCAGATTAATAAATAAAAAATATTCCAACCAAAAGTCATGATTATGTCATTTTGTAATACCAGTGATAACAATTTTCTTAAGGCTTCTTGAGACCCAGAAATGGCATCTGAGTTGAAGAAAGATTTGTGAGCTACCAGAGAGTGAAATAACCCTTCATAAATGATGAATGGAATAATTTGAAACCTAGAATTCTATACCCAGCCCATCCATTGATCAGATGCCCATGGACAATGAGGACCTGTTTCCATGGACCCTTAGGTGAGTAGAATAATGGATTCCCAAAACGTCCACGTCCTGACGTCTGGAGCCTGTGGACATGTCACCTTACATGGCAAAGGGAATAATAGAAGGCTGCAGATGAAGTAAAGTTCACCAACCAGCTGATAGGGAGATCATCAAAAGGGCCTTACAAATTGGGAAGGGAAGCAGAGGCAGAGGCCAAAATGATGCAGGCGGTGTGAGAAGGACCCAGCTCACCACTGCTGGCTTTGACGAGGGAGGGGTCCACTAGTCAAGGAAAGCAGGCAGCCTCTAGGAACTGGGACGGGAAAGGGGCTCTCCCTCAGACCTCCCAGAAGGAATGCAGCCCTGCCTGCACCCTGGTGTTAGCCCAGCGCGATCTGAGTCAGCCAGACTTCTCATCCACAGACATGCGGGTAATATGTGCATGCCATTTCAAGCCACTAAATTTGTGGTGACTTGTTCCAGAAAATACAGAAGACTAGCACATATGCTTTGGGTGAGGAGGATTTGCTAGAAGACTTTCTCCACTGAAACAGGAGGCCGGGGACCTAACAGGCAGACAGAACAACACAGGAGAAAGAAAGGAGAAGACCCACAGCTGCGGTGGCCCGGCCCAGAGAGCCACTGGAGAGATTCGGAGGGAAACCAGTGATCAATGGACCATCTGATACTCCCTCACGTAGAAAATTGTGGTTCGGCATTTTTAACAGAGCTATTAACTTGTGAGCCAGGATATAATCGGAAATTTAAAGAAAACTTAGCGAATAAGATGATGAAGCCTTTATAAACCCCCAGAAAAGCAAAAAAGTTATAAAAGAAAGGAAATGAACCGAGAGCACTGTCCTTGAATAGAATCTCATAGCCACAATAGGAATTAAAGATATTAGGGACAGAATTTGCCCCAAGCTGTGGAATCTCTTTCAGGAGAACGGAGGAGAGGGGAAAGAGTAGGGAATACGAGGGCTAACCTCTTCATTCCCTTAAAAGGGAGTCGACAGATGATATCTAAAAGTCAATGAATCAAGACACAGCAGGAGAGACATACTATTTGGAGAAACAGATAAGAAAGTTACTTCGTGGCAAGGTGCAGGTTGAGTAGAGCGCAATTTTTTGTGACAACTTTTTAACACTTGTTTAACCTCTTAAACTATGTGCACCCACTTACAGCTAAAGAGTAAAATGAAGTTAAGAGAGAAACTTTCTGGTAAGTTGGACACGCAACCAGGAATGGATAATCCCCACGCGTGGTGACAAGACAAGGACAATGGCGAGGCCGCGGCCCCTGCTCCGTCCTGCTGCCGTTTGCGTTCTTTCCCCCACGGCGCTTCCCCGCGATTGGAGCTGTACTCACGCACACAATGTACGCTCACTCACGCACCAGCGGTTTTGCCAGTGCGCTGGAGCGTAAACCCTGTGGGGAAAGAGGGGCTCTCTTCATCTGCTTGGGGTCCCTGGGGCCTAAGACAGTGCCCGCTCCAGAGAAGGCATCAAGTAAACAGAAATGAGAAAATGCAGCTTTAAACACTTGGCTTGATATCTATTTTTCACACTTCATGAGCATTTCTTAAAGTCAGAAAAAAAAAAAAGATGAAAGTCATTTCCCTTTCAAAGAGCGACGGGAAATGCTGTCTGCGGGGAAAGACCAGGTGTGAAGTTCACGGTTACGCAGGTCTCTGCTTGGAGCGACACCCCGGGAGCTGACCCCGTGGCATGTGGAGTGGGGTCACCCCTGCGGGCCTCTCCTCTCAGGGGCCGAGCGGGCCAAAGGGGGTCTGGGAAACCAGCTCAGAGTATTGCTTTGTCTTCTGACCCTTCCAGTCAGGGGTAAGGAGATGGGGTTGATGAAAAGTGGGGAAAGGATTCTTCCCCCTTCGCGGTGCAAAGTGCAGTCAACAAAGGCTTGCATTCCAGAATGTTCTTCCTCAGTTTCTAGCTCACTGAAGCGCAAGTTAACATCACAGTGAGTGAACGGGTCTGCTCACACATTAACAGCAGTTAAAATACCACTTCAGATGAATTCGAAACACCTCATTCACTATGCAGGCTGTCCCCAGTTAGCCTGTGTTCTCTCGGCTTGTCCATCTGTTCCCCTGGGTGTACCCCACAGATAACTCAGTGAGTGTCCCCAGCTCACCCGAAGGCATTAGTGCGGTTGTTAGGGCCCTTCTGAAGAGCACCCATTGCTCCCCAAACATGGGAGTGGCTTCAGTTTAAAGGACAAGCTGTGGCCTCAGATCTGGGCGTTCCCCCGGCTGGGCTCCTGCTCTCTAGCTCTGTCCCATCGTGAGAACTTGAAATGGGGACAAACTCACAGCTGTGCCCATGCCCGGCCCTACACAGAGTCCGGTTGTGTTCAAGTTCTTCCTGCTGCCGCTGCGATAGCTCTTCCCCACAGCGTGAAAGAAAACTGGGGGGGAACAGCGAGCCGCCTGTCTCCCTCCCAGCGACAAAGGAAGCACTGTCTCCAGCCCATCGCGTGTCTGTTTATTGCTTTGACATAAACATTTCTTCCGCTAAGGCCCAAGTTCTTTGCCATAAATATGAAATGTAGTTCATCTTAGCTTACTGTCGTGTTTTTCCTGGATTGCTGTCTTCAAAACCTAGTTTCTTGTCGTTCTAACACTTGAAAGAATACTTTTATCATCGGAAAGTTTGAAAGATTGAAATTCCATGTGTCAGGTGATATCACCATCTCCTCTGCCCGCCCCCCACCCACCCCATACCTCAATACCCTTGTCTGCCAAGGCATGCGACTGCCCTGGGCCATTCACAGCGGGGCCTGGGAGACCGCACTGCAGTCAGAAAGAACGAGGTTCGCGCCACGAAAGCAGCTGTGCCTTCTGAGCACGAGCTACAATCTCATTGTTGGGAGAAGCTATTACCAATGTAGCATTTCCGGCTTAATTAAAATACGGATTTTATTCATGGCAATGTTCTAGGTATGATAAAGATGAGGTTGCTGTAGAATGTATTTGTGATATTTGCAATGTTGTGCATATGCATAATAAACAAATAAACACACAGCAGCACACAGGGCTCGCCAGACAGGTCTCCACGAGGCGCCCCTTTACCACGCACACGTTTGGGGGGTGTTATTTGTGCGCACACCCTGGAGGCCAGGACGAGTCACGGCCGTCCAGATGCAGATTAAGTCTCCCGCGAACTCCCCCGGGGGCACACGGCTGGCTCGTGTGTTGTGAGAATCTAGGACACGTACCCTCACTTGCCACCATCCCGACTTCTTCAAAATCCTCGATGAACACAATGTGTCTAAAAGAAGAGCACGTGGACGAGAAGCCGAGAGAGCAAACTGAGGCTCCGGGAACCCAAACAGGCGAGTGGCGCCGATCCAGGAAGAGAGCCCGGACGACCCTGACATGCGTAACAAGGCACTGACCTCGGGGCTTGCCCAGGGTTGGGTCAGAGCCGGGGGTGGGTGTATTAATCAATCAGGTTAAGTCAACACTACGGAGTTCCAGAGCAAGGCTGAGAGGTGCTGAGGTAAGGAAGGGCTCGTGGGGGGAAGGGGTAGAGTAGAGAAATGAAGACAGAGGAAGGAAATGCATCAGTGACGCCATAACTCTGGGTCAAGCACGACATTTGCAAGTCACACAAACATGGCACCTCGGTTCACAATCACTTCGACCACGAAACACTTCAGATGAAACACTCATGGCCTTCAAATTTCTCCTGACACGGTGTCAGTGTATTCACAGGAACGAAATGTATGAAAGGACAGCCTGTTTTCTTTCTTCCTCATAGTCCGTGTTCTAAAGAAGAATTCCCAGAACGCTCTTACCTCTACAAAGAAGAAGCAGGGGAAGATGGTGTAGCTCCGGAACACTCGCCTTTGATGATCTGGAAACATGCTTTCCTGTGGGGAGAGGGGGAAGGAACACAGTGACTTTCACATCAGCTTCTCCCTGGCCATCTGCTCCAGGGAAGCCCCATCGATTCTCGTTACAAAGCTCACTTCGCCTCGACCAGGAACGGACATCTTGCATCCTGAGTTATTGTTTGTGCGCCAGAAACATCAATATCTTCCACGTGTATTGCACCTGGCATCTGCAAGGAGTCTGCTTTCTGAAATGCCAGCTCTGGCCCGAGAGATCGCCAAACACAGCTGTGTCAATGGCAGCCCGGGGCAGGTGCCAATACCTGACTCATCCGTGGGCGGCGCAGGCGTTCTGACTGTGGAAAGAGGCCCTGGAGCTCTGTGACTGTCCCTCCCCCGGTCCCATCACAATGGAAGCATTTCTTTACATGACCCCTTGTCCATCACCTGACAAGCTACCCCTGGCCCACAGAGGAAGAGGTCTTGAACTCCCATTCTCCACGGGAACTCAAATTCCGAGAACATCCCACGTTTTCCCCACCACGTTGTGTGGAAAATTTACAAAATTAAATGTTCTTCATGTAAAAACATCTGATGAGTTAGTTACACGTGAGTCAAAACAGCGGAACTGTCTATGCCATATAATTAATCAGCATATTTTGATTATGATCCTTGTGAAAAGAAATAAATAGTTCAAGCTCCTTCAGCTGGCCAAGAAGGCAAAATCTCAGAGTCACAGCCTCAGAGTCTAAATCAAATGTTTACTTATTTGAACAGTGAAATTAGCAGTAGAAAGTGACAGGCAAAAATATGTGTACATAAACAACTTATCAAAGACAGAAGAACTATTTCTTTTGAGGCTGAGCTCTGGACTCTTCCAGCCTCAAGGAAGAGTGCCACCTGCCAGCCTAGGAAATCCAAGAAGCGACAGTGCATGCAGGGAGGGAGGGTTTGGGGGGGCGGGAATCTGGGGGCGTGTGGAAGTGGGGTAGGGATTCTGAGTTCCCTCGCAAAGAGCCTTTGAAGAAGTCCTGGGAGAAAAATCAAAGCTGACTGTGATTTCATCCTGCGGCCAAAGGTGAATCCTCATCGTCAAGGACGAAGAACAAACTAAATGAGAGACACCAAACGGAAGAGGAGACTGAGGGAGAGAGAAGCTGATGGCTGATGACATGGCCGCTGGCTTCCATGTGGGTCACAGCCCTGGGATGCCTGCGAGTGACATCAGCCAGGCAGAGGGGACCCGGGCGGTGTCTCCACATCAGTCTCCCTCCGCTCCCCCCACAAGACACGACGTGATCTTTTAGGAAAGTTCATAAGCACAGGGAGTGAGGGGTGAAAAAGCAAATGCGATCTTTACTAAACTAGAAGAAAAATAACCTGGCTGGGACTAGCTGGTATCTGAGTAGCTGTTCTGGCATAAGAAAAAATTAACTAGTTGTCTTAACTGGTTGTATAACCTTAGAAAAATTTCTGCATTGCTGTAAAATACATTGAAGAGTTGAAACAATTATTCAAGTAGAAGTTATTGTGAAAGGGTTTTTTTTTCCCATTCAGAGGAAATTTAAACACTTTTCAGATGGAAAGTAACATACACAGGAAAATCTGCTTAATTTGAGTATGGCTTCGCTGTGACAAATGTAAATTCGAGAGTGATTTTCCTTGGGAGCACAAATGGAATGCTGATTAATGCCAATATTAATCTCAGAACATAATTAGTAAAGTGAATCTGTTGCCTTTTCCACCCCTCAAATCAAATAATGCATTTCATCAGAAATGATTTAAGGACAGTCAGAGATTTGGCTTTGCTTCACTACATCTGTTCATCTTCGTACAAAAAGTTGAAAGCAGACTGGGCATTATCGCTAATTTTGTAATATTATTGTACATTATCGTGTGTATGTGAATATCAGCAGCTAATTTATATAATTTTCAAGGCGAAATTAATATAACTGTGTTGCGCCAATGCTATTCTATTATTGCCAGGATTCTCTACAATGCCATTCTATATTTTATTACCATTTATATGTTATTTTAATGCCCTGCTCGGTATTAATTGATTTACATTCTTTGTTCCCTCGGGCCTCAAGCTGGACGTACCTATGGACTCACCCGCGATAAGAAAATAACTGCATTGATTACTGAGTGTAGCTTCTGTTGAGGAATTTCACAAAAAGATATTAAAATCTTCCACAGCACGAATAACCTCCTGTGCCCTAAGGGACCGTCGCACGGAGGGGAGGGGGCCTCGTTTCAGAGAGCGTTTGGTTGGATTATCTTCCCTTCATGCACAGTCATTTCACTGGTAGCTTGCACGCCCCGTCTTCTTGAAGGAACAGGGAGAGGGAAAAACAACTTCTGAATATAAAGAGTTTCCTCTTTGCCAGGCTGTAATCTTGACTTTTAGACAATGAGGTTTATGAGATTTTAAAATGAGTGGACGTGCTAGCTTTTGAATACGTGTTTAAACGGAGCCCCCAGCAAAGGGCACGTCCCTGCCACCCCATCCCCTCTGAAACGGAAGCGCCTTGTTTGTGTTCTGTGACGGAGGACTAAAGTCTTGGTCGCTTAAACCCAAGAGAATTTCATTTCCCACAGAAGCAGTGGGCCTGGTGTGCCCCGTGTCGGAGACCCGGCTTGTCCCACTGGCCATGCAGGCCTCTCCCCGGCCTGCAGGGTCCGGTGCGGCTCATTCTCTCCACCTCTGCGTTCCAGCTCCCAGGAAGGGGGACAGACCAGAGGGAGGGCGTGTCCTGTCCCCAGAACAGAGGCCGCACTAGCACCACGGGGGACTGGGGAGTGCGCCCGGCTGAACTTCTCTTTATCTGAGAAAGAACGTGAGCATCAGTAACCTTTGACACCTGGACGAATAGAGGGAATTGTTTTTTTCTCTGCAAGTCTTGATTCGGAACCTGTGAATCTGGGAAGCCAGACGCTGCCTTGCTGGAGACTGAGCCATGTCCTCAGGCTTCGGGGGCCCGTCCTATGGAGCGGGACAGGGTGGATGACGCCCCGGAAGGCACGCGGGCAGCCTCACCGCACACTTCAGAGCCACGGCCGGACACGTGCTGCCTGCCACGGTGCCTTGCTTTCTCCATAGGAAGGGACGCTGAGACACACTCAGGCTGCGTCGCTCTGCAAAGCTGGAAGCTAGCGCCGTGCTTCTCGTCTGCACTGAACGAGCATTCCTTTGAGTTGGATTGCACAGGGTGCTCACCCTGAATTTACACAGCATGCTGTGGACATTGTTATTACAGTTCTAAGGTCTGCTGTGCCAAATGAAAAAAAAAGATAGCTTTTTTCCCCCTGACTACATAAGTATTTAATTCTCTTTATAAATGAGTGCAAAGAAGAAAGTAAGGATAATTCATAATCTTACCACTCAAAGATAACTCCTGTTGGCATGGTGTTATATAATTTCCAGACTTCTTCACTGCATGTAGACTATACACCAATACATTTAGTATCTTTAGCATAATTTTTTTGGTACCCATGGTGCTATTTGGCATTCTAAGGGAAACTATATCCTTGGGATCCTCAAGACTTGGGCATGCTCTGGCTTTCTTGTTCTCATTCCTAACAGTCCCATGGGTATGTCACCTGGGTTTGGGAAGCTTAAAACCATGATGACTTTGCTGATGCAGTTAGGATGAGTTCAGCGCAGCAAGTCTGTGGAGAAGATCGGCTCTCCCCAACCTTCTGGTCAGTATTTAACAGAGAGCAGGTCTGTGAGCAGGGAGTGCCTCTCTGTCCACCTCCCTTCTGCCGGGAGGGCTTGGGGCTGGGTGCGCTCACCTTCTCGTGGAGATGCAATCCACGAGTGACCTAAAGAGCCACGCTCGTCCCCACAGGTAAATGAGAAGCTTACATTGTCCACCTTTTAACGGGGAACTTGGATCTACATTCGGAACTTCGTGGAAAACTTCTCTTTGTACCTGATGCTTCGCAAAGGAAGGTGTTATAAATTTTATGTCCACTCCTGGGCGAGCCTCATTTTCCCTAATCTTAAGATTTGTGTTTTTCTTTATCTCTGGTAAATACTCATATTATTTCTTTGACTAATGTCCCCCACACCCATCTTTCCCTGAAAATATTTTTCATTCAGGCTTGACCTTATTTGATCTGCCAGGTCTCATCACTCCCCTTTATTTGTCTCTACATTCTAGGAGATTTTCTTTCATCTCATTTCGTATTCTTACAGTGTAGAACCCTCACATTGAGACAAGGGGAAGTATAAGTTATGCTGCCCCGTTTTATCCATATAGACATTGAAAATTAGGAACTGTCTGTAACTTTTAGAGTGACACCCATTTGTCACCACTACATGTTAAGTAATTGCTTACCATAACGATAGACTCTCATAATTAGAATTGGCCAAAATCCAATGTCAGTGCAGACGATAATCTTGACTGTTAACGATGGCTGAGCAAATGTAAGTAGGCTGAAATAACTTTAAAATGTTCGAAAACATCGGATGAAATATGGACAATTTAAATTCCCAGTCGAGGCCGTAAACTGCAGCGTCGAAGCTATCAAACGGCAACTCGATGCCCGAGAGGGAGCCTGGGCTTGCTCTTCCAGAGCAGAGGAGTAAGCGAGATTGGAGGGAACGCGGGTACGTGGACTAGAAAACGGAGACAAACGATGGATAGACGTTTTTCAAAGGAGAAGCAGACCACAGTCCCGGGCCCACCCTGTGGGATGTCATCCTCTGAGGAGCTGGGACAGAAGTAAGGCCAGTGCTGCCACTTCTCGGAGAAGGTCCCAGCAGCCACCACCATGTCTCTACGCTTCCTCCCATCGCCAGCCTACAGGATGTTCCTCCCAGCTCACAACGGGCTGGTGGCGGGGGCCGGGGCCCTGCAGCTGCGCAGCCTAGGGAGGCCCGGCAAGGTCAGCCTGGGAGCGCCCACCCCCCCCACACATCCGGGTCAACGTTTGCTTTCTTTTTCTGCCGAGGCGTGTTCTGGTTTCCTCTTTCCTGTTGCTGGAGAGGTAGATGCAAGACTTGGGGAGGCCGTTAACTTGTTCGGGGGCTGCACCATCACAGGCCAGAAAACAGAACTCCTTGAAGGAACAGAACTGCATAGGAGCTGAGGCCAACATTGAAGACCGTGGTAGAGTAAGTTCAAGTGTCTCTTTGCCAATATTGTTCCGGATGAGCAGTCCATCTCTCCTTTGGGAAACGGGAACGGGTGCGGTGGCTGGTTTAGTCCAAAGTGCTTGCTCATGGCACTGGGTTTCTTTAAGGACTCCCTTTCTCTGTTAATTAACAACCACTGTTTCCTTTGTAAGTGCGATTTAAGTATGGACTGAATAGAGCAGACCAGAGAGGCATATAATGGGGCTGGATATTTGATTGGTAAATTTTCATTCAATAGATGGAGCTTCTATGGGAATAGGGTAGACTTTTCAAAGATTTTTCACTGAAATGGTAAGTCAGATTCTATAGGGGTGGTGTTTGGTGCTTTTGAAGGTGTGATTATTTCCTTCGGTTTTTCTTTCAACCTTGTTTAAGAAGAAACCACATTCCAGCCCTGGCTGGCATAGCTCAGTGGATTGAGCACGGGCTGTGAACCAAAGGGTCGCCAGTTTGATTCCCAGTCAGGGCACATGCCTGGGTTGCAGGTCAGGTCCCCAGTGGGGGCCACGTGAGAGGCAACCACACATTGATATTTCTCTCCATCTCATTCTCTCTCCCTTCTCCTCTCGAAAAATAAATAAATAAAATCTTTAATTAAAAAAAAAGAAGAAACTACATTCCTTAGGCCAGGGGTCTCCAACCCCTGGGCTGGTGACTGGTACCGGTCCTGGCCTCTTAGGAACCGGGCTGCACAGCAGGAGGTGAGCGGCAGGTAAGCAAGCAAAGCTCAGGCCTGAGTTCTGCCTCCTGCTGATCCCCAGCCCCCAACCCCAGTCCATGGAAAAATTGTCTTCCACAAAACCGGTCCCTGGTGCCAAAAAGGTTGGGATCTCTGCCTTAGGTAGCAAGAGTTTTGTTCTTTATCTGTCCATTTGGAAATGGATAGATTCCAGCATTCTTATCCACATCCACCATCAGCAATTACTTCATACCCACGCAAGTCCCTAAATTGGGAAACAAAGCAGAATGTCCTGTCCGATGTCTCTCAGTCAAGCCTCACAGATCATTAGAGGGTGGCGATTTTACCCCAATGAATTCCAGAGATCAGGGCTCTTTAATTGCTTAAACCAGAGCCAATCTGAGAACATAAGGAAAGTGTGCATCAGAGAGATGACGAAAAAGCCTCATTGCCCTAGGGGACGGTATGACCCCGAAGCCCTGTTTGGCCACAAAGAAGGCTTAGATTTGTGAGGAATTGTCTTGGAAAGAATCCAAATCGAGATGAAAATCCCACGGCAGCCAGTCCAGGGCCAGGATGTAGAGCAGAAGGCTCGTGGCTGTGCCCCTTTGTAGGCAAACAGAGCACATCTCAGTCACTTGCCTGATGTCGTCTAGGCTCTGGGTTCTTTCCTGACAACCCCTGTCCCACCTCACATCGCCTCAGACCCAGTGCTCGGAGTGCTGGCGCGCACGTCAGCCCAGGGGACCAGGCGTCAATAGCCTGGAGGGGCCGAGTCATGAAATAGTCGCCCAGGTGAGTGACTTCGAAACCAATTAAACCCTCAGAATGCATCTGTGTTGCCTGGAGTAGTGACTGCCACAAAGATTGCCAGCAACAAGTAATCCGTGTAATTAAAATGTATATATATGGTGTGATATTCAGCAGAGGAAATCGTACAATCAAGAGCCTCCTGCTTCCCAGCTGTGGAGAGTTACCCAGAGATTCAGGCTCCTGGCGAGATGTTTCCCTGGAGATGCGGGAAGTGAGGGAGGAGGGAGGGGTAGAAAACTCTCATCAGGAAAAAGCGCCTTTGGGTAAATATAGTATCTGGCCTGCACGTACAGTTTAAGGTTTGTTAGACTTTTTTTTTTATATCAAATGCTCCCAGATTGCACAGGAAACTGTTGAGAGGCTGAGGGACAGCTGCTGCCGCAGAAAGCAACACGGGACTTGGCAGTAGCTGGGGATCCTGCCGTGGCAGCCCCAGGTCAGGCCCCCAAATGGTAAGCGCGCTCCGGCTCCCTTGCCCACGGCACTGCAGTTCACGGAGGTTCTAGTTCGTTCCTGACCCAAATAAAGTGTGTGAGAGGCTCCTCTTAGTTTTGCCTTTGCTTTATTTCCTGTCCATCCTTTGTTTCAATGAGTCATGCATTCACAATGAAATTGGAGGATAGGAAAATGTGAATACCCCAAAACATAATTATTCTATTTGACAACAATCTCTTAATACATAAAGATTTTCTTCATTGTCCTATTGGGGTCCCCCGTCTGGCTCTCCGGGCGAGAAAAGCAGTTTGAACAGAAGGACCCTTTGGTCTAAGGAAATGCCAACCGTGAGGAGGAAGCGCAGGCAGGATTCGATGGGACTGACCATGCAGCCCCCCTTGGATCCCTTCCTGTCTCCCTCGCCCTCAGTGAGCCAACTTGGGCTCCCCGGTGGGACTGCCGAGTCCTGACACTGACCTCCCCACAGCCCTTGTCTAGTCCATCTCAAGTTCATCAATCCATTCCCCCCTTTAGACATAAACACACTACACAGTCAGCCACTCTCCCCTGTCCTGGGCTGCGGAGTCTTCCTCCCCTTCTCCTTTGCTACCCATTGTGCCTGGTCTGGTCCTTAGTTTAGTCTCCTTTTATCAGATTTGATTATGTTTCTGCAACTTCCATTCCTTTCTTTAAAAGAAAAAAGTATCTGTTGATGAAAGAGGGAGAGAGAAACATCCACGTGAGAGGAAAATGTGGATCAGTTGCCTCCCGTACACGCCCGACTGGGGATCCAACCCGCAACCTTTTGGTGCACAGGATGACACTCCAACCAACGGAGCCACCTGGCCAGGGCCCTTCCATTCCCTTTAAAACCAAACCCAAGTGAAAAGAACCAGCTTTGCTTCTGTAGAATGCAGTGGATGCATTGAGAAGATTTTAGGAAATTCATGGGTGAGCCCAAGATCTCGGGCTGAGAATCTCCTTCAGAAAAATCCTATCGTGCGCAGTCAGTAAGTAGGCATTCTGTAAAATACTAGTTGGAAAACATAAATGAAGAAGGCAAAGGTTCAGTTTTTCTTACTTCTCTCTGTCAATTTGCGCTCTATGTCTTCAAAACTTAACCCCTTCTAAATACTATTCAGGCAAAGCCCACATAGCTGTTTATTCCTTTACTTGATATCCAACTCAACAGAAAAAAAGGACATTAATCTTTATCAAGTGCGTACCAGTGTCAGGCACCACACTGAGTCATTTCCACATGCTGTCTTTAAATCTTCACAAAATTGTCCCTTTCAGAGGCGACAAAACAGACACATTGTAGTCGGGACACGTACTTATACGTTTTACGTTGACTGGTAGTGGAATGCGGGACACGTATAAATACGTATTTTGTAGACTAGTGGTAGAATGCAGGTAATGGATAAAAACGTTTATTTTTATACTTTTTTATTGTTCTAAAGGGATGCTAACATGCAGATATATGCATTCCAAAGGACAAAATTTGGGTCTCTTTAACACAGACAATGGTGAATTAAGTATGTATGTCTGTTTTAATGATTATCATACCAAAAAACACTACTAAAACTTCATTCTTTCTTTTTTTAAATACAATTAACACAACAAAAAACACTACTAAAACTTCATTCTTCTCTTTTTACAATGAAGTTTAAGAAAGAAAACTTCATTCTTTCTTTTTTTACACATTTTACTTACTTTTTTCAAAATATTTTCAATAAATTGGTATTTTTACATATTTTATTACTTTTATTTTAATTTCCAGTGATTTTTCCAGTATTTGTCTGTTCAAAATTTAAGAAAAATAATTCAGTATACATTTTATAGTAAATCACAAAAAGTTTCATTGAAAAAAAATATGTAAAACTAAAGTTATCCTAATTTTACTGAATGTTGCCATTTACACAAAACATTAGCAAAAATGGCCCGCGCCAACTGTTAGCTTGCGATAGAAGCTCCCCGCATATTAATAGTGGGGGCGAGTCCTCTCATGCAGGGGGCAGTTCATGGGGTAGGGGAGTGCTGGAAATGAGGAGACCGTGTTCCAGAATCTGGAACTTACTCTAAGCGCCTCTCCAGCATCTTGTTCTCTGCTCCTCCACATCTCGATTGAGTCTTGAAGGAACTGAAAGAACATCCTATTCCTGAGAGGAAGGCCAATCCTAACGCCAACTACTCAATAATAGGAAAATGGGAACTCACGGGGGCTCAGTGACCTGCTCAGGACTGTCCTCGGGCCACCAGTGTTGCTGACGAGACCCCCGGGGGCTTGGAGCCCTTTCCCTGTGCTCTGGTTTGCCAAGTATGTGCGATTTCATGACTAAGTACCTGACGTTGCTCATGGGAAAAAAACAACAACCAGACATAGGTCAATATTGCCCTAACTGCACTGAAATTTGCTTAGGAATTTTATTGTATTGCTCCCTTTTGCAGGGAATAGTTGTTTTGTGAGCAGAAGCTGGTCACTTTCTTCAAATATTGGAGTCCCCAGTTCATCTTCAAATAGAATTTCCTCCAAAGAAGCCTTGTCCACAGTGGTCTTACTGCTTGAGCACTCAATTTGTTCTAAGGATACATTTCTGAGTAAAACAAATGGTATATTTCCTGAAAACCTCACGACGATAGTTTTTCTTCCTTTTTATGTCCAGAGTGATAAAGCGAGAGAAATAAGCAGGAAGATGACCTGGTTTTGGTAGCTTTGAAATGTCAACATTGGAGGTCATTTACTACTAACAATGGGACTATGTACACCCCAAAAATATGTGAAGGAAGATTAATTACATCAGAAAGGAGGAACAAAAAAAGAAGAGGAACCCCATTTTTACCTAACTGCATCACAAGGCTCCGCATCCAGCCCTGGATCAGTACAGCTCGTGGGAAGCTCAGAAGCGACCAAAGTGAATATTCCCATCATCCTCCTCACCCAACCCCCACCGGGTGCTCAGACCTTGGAGTGTGTTGGTTTTGATCTTGACGACAACGCTGCAGGTTCGTTATCATGACCTCCCTTTGGTTGATAAGCACGCCAAGGCTCCGACAGGTCAGGTCACTTCACAGCCGCAGAGCTAACCCCCACTGGCGGTCATGCTCAGCACTCTCACCTGCTTTTTCTAGATCCTTCATTTTTTCCTTACTCTGTGCAGCCTCTGGAAAGGCCCCAAGTGTGACCGGGGCTGCTAAAATCAGCCACGAGGATTGCCTTCTGTGTGCCATACGGGAACAAACACACAAACGCCCATGTCCCATCTCCAGAAAGGTCTCCTTTCAGGCTGCTCTTGTGCATTCTCTCCCTCTGTCCCTTTGGACATCCCTTCCCGATGCGGCCGCTAGGAATTATAATGGGGAAGCTCAGCTTTATCCATCCCTTTCAACTCCTGGACAGGGCGCTGCTTTCTCTTAGGCAAGAAAGACATTATTGTCCATCACGGCCAGGCAACGTCAGCCCCAGGTGGACACGTAGCCAAGGCCTTGGGACACCAGGGGAGACGGGCAGCCAGGTGGAGGGGGGTGGCGGGAGAGCTACAACTCCTCCTCCTCCTCGTCTTCATCACAGCCTGTGCAGGCCTCAGAGCCGCCGCTGCATGATGCCCTCTCCGGGGGTAAGACGGGGCGGCGCCCACAAAGCGGGCATCTGCCGTCTGGAGCACATTTGCAGAAACTCGCCTTAGCTCAGTGAAAAAGCATTTCCTTGGCCAAATAGTTCTGTCCTCTTGCCATAGTCATAATTGCATTTTTCATTTTTTTATCATGTGCATGCTTTTTAAAACATGACCTATTTCTAGGGTGGATTTTAGAAGTAGGAAGAAAATGCAAGTAAATGTGATATTAGCACCTTGTTTTCTAGGATAGATAGGTTATATTTATTACTTTTATATTTTCTCCTTCTTTGTTTCCTTTAATTATTAGTAATTGAAGCCCTGAAGCTGTGTTTTGATTGCAAATAGTAGGTCAATATATTTTGAATGACATTCCTAAAATCCCATTTGTGTCCCTGAAGCAAATCCTCCATCTGGGTCACTAAGACAATGACAGCTGTTTGCGGTATTAGAAGTAAAAAAGGTACAGAATATTACATTTAAATGTTTTAATGAGTCAGACCTTTTCTTTGAACAGATTTAGCAAAAATATTTGTGAAGCCCATCTTCAGTGATTTCAGTTTTGGTGTCAAGGATCTTTTAAAGCATCGAGTTAATTTTATTATTTTTTTACCAGAGAAAAAAAATTGTTAAATTTTCCAAACGCTACTGTGACTGAATATATGAGTTAATATGGATCCTCCAGAATTTGCCTAAGTATTATTTGTCAAAATAAGAACAACTCTGTTTGAGGAAAGAAGTAAGGCATAGCTGTAGATAATCATATTTTAGAGATTTCCTTCCAATTATGTGAGAGAAATAAAATCTCAGTGTTGACACATATACATTTTTAATTGCTAAACCAATGAAAACCAATTCAATTGGCTTTGGTGTTGGCCAACAAAAACAAAATTCTCAGTGATAAAAAATAATAAGAAAGAAAATAAGAAAGGTATTTGACCACCTAAACCAGGAATGTTCAAGGAATATTTTTGCCTTTTAATATATTAACTGGATTATTTGATGGTGTTTCTATATTTTAAAATAGGTCCCGCAGTTTTTGTTTTTCACACATGCACTCATTTGGAGAAGAAGTAGCTTAGCATAAACTTTGCAGTATAAAAAACTTAACTGTCAAGTTCTAATTACGTCAACAAAGAGAATTTAATAAATTGTATCTACAAAAATGTTGGTTCTTTGAAAAACCTCAAGAGTTCTTGTTCTTCTTGTATGTGTGGAACGAATCATCACGTAATGAGAGTTGGCTCAGTGGTTTTCCTGACTTTGTCTGACACATTCCCTTGCTATTAAAGAGATTTTGTGAGTAAAAGTTTTAGTCATGCTTTGTTTTATAATATGAATAAACAACAGAAAACCAGTAATAATGATTATATCTGCTTTCGTTGGAACTAACTAGACTCCAGGTGTATAGCCAACATTTTATTTATTTCTTAGAAAAATTTTCAAGGTAGTTATTAAACTGGTTTTCCAGACGAGAACCCCAAGTATGAAGGTATCTAGCCCAAACCAGGCATTTGTGAGCCTCCCCGAGACTATGTTCCAAGCCTGTGCTTTCGCCCCTAACTGGCCTCCCCTCTGAGCAACACGCACACCCCTGCCAGCGCCGGCTACTGGAGTGTGGGTTTTAGGTTACGCTGATTGCGCTTATAGTCTCTTCTCTGCTTGGATCAGTCAGGAGAGTCTAGGACTTGCTGTGGTAACAACTGTGGCCCGGAAGTGTCCACGACCTAACCTAAGTGATGTTTAGTTCTCACTCATCCACGTGCACCTCGGGGTTGGTGGCGTGAGCCCTGCTCCGCAAGCCGCCACAGGTCCCAGGACGGTGGGGCTGCCGCTGTGCGGCCCACGCAGGCCTGCAGGAGACGGGCGGACAGACTGAGGCGCAACACAGACGACTCTGTGCCTTAGCCTGGAACGACACGGGCCACTCTCTCCCATTTCATTGGCCAGGATGAGTCCTGGGGGTCCACCCAGCTGCCAGGTCTTGGGGAAGTCCAGGTGTCTCCTGCGTTGGGCTTGGGGGGGTGATGGGGGGGAGGAAAACTGTATTGTGAACACGAGTCACGCCTGCCTCGGCCTCTCGCTGTATGCTAATTCAATTAACACGAGGAAGTCCTTTAGGTATTCATTGATACAACTGAAAAAAGAATTCCTTCCGAATTGTTTAAGAAAAAGCACGTGGACAATAGAGCAAGTGATAGTATATAAAAGGAGCAGGATGTAGCACCAACATCAGCCAAAGGCTTGGGATAGATGAGGCAAGGAACGCCAAACAGAATTTTATAAAAACGCTGATCAGAAAACAGTATCAATTCAGTGAGAAGGAAAAAACCCGCTATAACTTGTGCTCTGTGAGTGAGTCACACCAGTCTCGGTCAAGTGTGAGTAATTCTACATGAGTCAAACCCAAAGGGTAGAGAGAGAGGAAATCAGAGATGTGCTATCTTCAGTAATTCACCACCGAATTGGAACGAATTTAAATCAGCTCATTAAGGCATTAGCGAGTTTGGGAAGAAGAAGGCGAGAGCGGCACCCATTGGAAATTCCCCGGCTGTGGTTCGCCAGAACCAGCAACACCGTGGGAGCGAAACGGGGTTCAGTAATCCCGACAACAAAGAGCCAAACCCGTGCCAAGTCCTCACTGAGCACAAGAGGGTGCAGTCAGGGAAGGTATTGGGAAAATCTAAAAGATTTAGGAATGCACCCTTCTCTCAATTGAATTAATGATATCTGAAGTCCAGGATGGAACGGTGGTGTCAGTGAAAGATAAATGATGTAACTTGACCCGAGAAGAGAACCGCATCCGGAGTCGAATAATGGTCACGCACGGGGGCAAAGTTGTCCAGAGGCAGCCTCGGGCGATATTCCCAATCCAGAGAATTCCAAGCACGGGTTCTTCCAAAACTTCAACAGAAACAGAAACATTCTATTAAACCGTGCCTGGTCCCGGAAAAAGAAGAAAATCTTTCCAGTTATGTTGTGCAGTGAGAACCGTACGTAACACTGGAATCTGGCAAAGATAGCATAGAATTTACAGAACCAAATGTGCCTGTGAATATTGGTGCAAGCACATAACATTACTCCCCAAATTGTAACTGTAATAGAATATATTTCAAATTTTGCACTATGACCAAGAGAAATGATCCTTCGAATAAAGGGATGTTCAACATTAGGAATCAGTTAATAGGATTAGCTCTATTAAGTTACAAGAGAAGTCACATGATTTTATCAATAGATACTAAGAAGTATTTGTTGCCCTGGCTGGTGTAGCTCAGTGGATTGAGTGTGGGCTGGGAACCAGAGGGTCCCGGTTCGATTCCCAGTCAGGGCACATGCCTGGGTTGCGGGCCAGGTCCCCAGTGAGGGTCATGTGAGAGGCAACCATACATTGCTGTTTCTCTCCCTCTCTGGCTCCCTCCCTTCCCCTCTTTAAAGCTAAGATAAATAAATAAAATATTAAAAAAAAAGAAGTATTTGCTAAAACCCAATACCTACTCCTTTTTAAAAGCCAAGAACAAATTAGAAATAGAAGGATACTTTCTTATGTACTAAAACTACATTATATATAAAGAGATCATTATATAATTGTCAATATAAATTACGATACCCAGCGCATAGTTTTTAAAATGCTTTATAGTAAACTATAAAAGTATGCTATTACAGTCAGGAATGCGGAAGACGGAGCTGCTTGCTGCCAACTGCATTATTTCATATGGTCGTATCAGCGCCAAAGGAGCCAGAGAAGGAAGAAAAATGTGTGAGTGATGGAGGAGAAGATGCAAATGCACGAAAATCTATAAGTGACATCACTGTAAGTCTAGAAATGCCAAGCAATTAACTGAAAAATCAATAGCAGCAGTAAGAGAGCTCAGTATGTTAAATTGCCAAATAATCTGCATAATCTAAATAAATTGCACAGTCATCTAAAAGTCTACTAATAATAACCAGAGAGAAAGGAAAGGAAGGAAAAAACTTTAAATAAATGTATAATACTCATAAGTACATATAAACGACAGACTTTATTAAAAGGCAAAGAAGAAGATTTGAATAAAAACAGAGATATCTTCTCTTCTTCATTTGGGATACTTTAAATTAGAAAGGTGTTAATTACACCAAATTAATCTAAACACCCAGTGCAATCCCACCAGGCTGTCTGAACTTTACTAAGCGATTCTCAAGTTCATCCAGAGGAGCAGATCTGAGGACTTTGAAATAAAGCAGTAATGCGTTCTTTGGTCGTAAAGCAGTGTGGGGCCAGCCCCGAATGGGCAAATAGGCAGAGCAGACCAGACGTTAAGAAAGAAAGCCAGGTACGGGACAATTATGTCATGAAGTATGTGGTAACACCAGCATTTGAAATCAGTGGCGACAATTATTCAATCAACAGCATTGAGGAAAGCAGCTAGCCTAATGGGGAAAGCAATCTCTGCGGCAGAACGGACCTGAAGTCTGCTGATGGGCTGCCTGGCCTTCTTTCTCTTCCTTCCTCCCCGTGGCCAGGATCTGAGGAGCCTCCACACCTGCCTCCTGAACCTTAGAATAGTCTCCTAATGACTCTCCTGATCCCAGTCTGCTGCAGTGATTTATGTTCAAATAAACATCAAAAGGAACTATTCCTTGTTTTTTTTTGTTTTTGTTTTTTAAGATTTTATTTATTTATTTTAGAGAGAGGGGAAGGGAGGGAGACAGAGAGGGAGAGAAACAGCAGTGTATAGTTGCCTCTCACATGGCCCTCACTGGGGACCCGGCCCGCAACCCAGGCGTGTGCCCTGACTGGGAATTGAACCGGGACCCTCTGGTTCCCAGCCCGCGCTCAATGCACTGAGCTACACCAGCCAGGACCTATTCCTTTTTTTAAAAGGTGGAGGAAGGAATTTGTATTAGGAGGAATTTTCAGAGAAGTTTCCTGAGACGTCTTAGTTATGGATGCATGCAAAGGGGGAATATTTGAACACTGCCCCGTCTATAAAATGGTTTCGCCTAGAATGAAATTTTTGGAATACAGTGTAAAAAGGCTTTTATGTTGCAATACAATCGCTCCTTGATACGTCTCTGAGTTTCAATCAGAAATACACTAGGTGTGAATAATGTATGTAACAGTGGCTGCTACAGAAGCATTTGCCTTGGGTTGGAATAAGTTATAGGCTGTGTCTGGAAGTAGGTTCTTCTTTGCAATAATCCCATTTTGCATAGGTTCACAGTAACATGGATTGCATTTCCCGAGGGGGGGGCCTTGACCTTGGAACCCACCTGGGGAACTGGCTACTCACCAGTTCCTGGGCCCCTGTGTGGAATGCTAATCTGGACAACACCTCCCACCCGCAGAATCGGACTTTGGGTTTCACAGAGTCCCCATGACATTCTTGAGGATGCTAGTATTTAAGAATTGAATATCCATTTCATTTAAATTAATTTAAGATTATCTTCTGGGACCACCTGAGCTCAATCTACCTGAGATTTTGTTTCCGCGCGCGTGAAGTCACAGGGGGATGGATGCTCAGCACGGAGGGTCTCTTTCCATTTGCGTGTTTCCTTCTCTGCCCTTCGCCAAAGGTAGACATTAATGTGTGATGTAGGAAGTAGCGTATTTTCTATTTTCCGGAAGAAACGACATTGTAGCTTTAATCATTTTGAGCTATATTTCATTGCTAATCCAGACTACTTTCTTCTATTGACAATGTCAATTAAAAAAAAATTATAGCCCTGGCTGGTGTGGCTCAGCGGATTGAGCGCCAGCCTGCAAACCAAAGGGTCGCTGGTTCGATTCCCAGTCAGGACACATGTGTGGGTTGCAGGCCAGATGCCCAGTAGGGGGCACACGAGAGGCAACCACACAGTGACGTTTCTCTCCCTCTCTTCCTCCCTCTCTTCCCCTCTCTCTAAAAATAAAAAAAAATAAAATCTTTAAAAAATTTTTTTACAATGCAGAACATTGTGCAAACACAGGACTTTGGAACACTGAGTTTCAGCATCAGTGTGTTGCCGGCTGTGACATCTGTTATCTCTCTCTACTGGCAGCTATGACTTCACGGTTTATGAACGACCTTGAAAGTAGCTCCGATTTAATTATCCGTCCCAAATCCTGAGAAGAGACACACATTTTATATATATAAATATATATATTTCTCCCCCCAGAGGAGAAATATATATATTTATATATTTTCTCTCCCAGAGGAGACATTATTTTCTTCATCTGATTTTATCCCTTCCTTCAGAACAGCCTTGGACGATAATTATGGGTGTGCTTTGGAGGGATCAGCATTTTCTAATCTTTCCACTGCTGTCCCAGCAGGAAATTGCTTAGTGCTTTCATGTATTTCATTTAAAAGCAGAAGATCTACTCAGTAAGATAAAGCCCGGCCATATGTTGGTAGCCTAAGAAAACTGTCATGAACAGAAAACATATTGTGAAAATCGGGCCCTGACAAAATTGTCCAAGCCGCCATTATTTGAGAGACTTGGTAGAAGCTCCACATACACTGTAGATACACTTTTCTTCTGTATCTCAAAGACGCCGTGGTTTTTATTTCTTATAACAATGTATTTCGACCGCTGGAGAATTGTCCCCTTGTGTTTTCTTAGACTATGGAAACGGAGGAAAGTCTTTTTGTTCTAGAGGGAAACTTCAGGTTGAGTCATGCCCAGAGGATGATGGGGGGACTTTCTGGTGGGGCAGGGCAGGGCCAGTGTGGCTGGTCGCTAAGCCACAGAGTCCGGGCGCTGGGTGAGCCCAGGGGAGGCAGTGGCGCCCCCCACAGGCCACAGGGGCAGTGGGGCTTCCTCGGCCACAGCCACACTGGACCTGCGCTGATGCATTCTTCCTTTTGGCACCTGCCGGCCCCAGGCACTGTTCTAGAAGCTCCGGACGAAACACTGGGCAGGACACAAGACTGTCTGCCCGCCAGAAGCTGTCGCTCCAGGGGAAGGAGATGAAAAGAAGTTGACGAGAAACAAAATGGGCAGAATAGGAAGGGTTGTGGAAAAAGTGAAGCGAGAGAGGCAAACAGGCAGGATTCGGAGGGGTCTCTTTAGACGTGGGGTCGGTCACCCCTCGGGGCCGTTCCGCTCTGAGTCTCCGAGTTCCTCTCTGCTTTGTTAGGTGCTGACCACACGAGAGACGCAGTTAGAGCTCTGTGTGTCAAGACTAATTTTTTCCTTTTTTGGGTATATTTATCCATTCATCTATATATGATTGTGTAACGTGTTTCCTCACCACCTTGTAAGGGCTCATTGTCTGCCTCAGAGTAAGTTCCAGAACTCCTACCTGGCCACAGGCCTGCTGCCGACCAGATGGCCCGTCCCCTGCTATTCTCCCAGGTCATCAGCTCGGCCACCACGGCCCCCTCGCTCCCCAGACACACCGGCTCTTGTCTAAAGGCCTTCGCTCGGCGGTGGTCTGCACCTTTCAGGTTCGCCCTCCGCGTGTCTAAATGCTGTTCTCTCACTCTGTGCTCGTCTTTTTCTGGCATTTTCAGAGAAGCCTTCCTTAAACCCACCTTAACCCCGCTGACCGGACAGTGCCCCTCGCTGCCCTGGCCGGGCCCTCCCGTCTGTTCTCTTCCTGGACCTCAGTTTTATTCCTAAGCACAGACTGAGCATTTACTTGCAGCCTCAGACAGGATGGTCCACGGGGGACCTCGCAGGCAGGCCACTCTGAGGCTGAGAACCCAGTGACAGGGCTCGACGCAGCCGCGGGAAGGTCGGGAGGAGTGTTTGTAGGTGCGGGGGGAGTGGTTCCTAACGCCCAGCAGGTCCTCGGAAACGTGGGAACGGCAGTGGGGGTCACCGGAGGGCTCTGGACAGGGAATGTGGTAAGCAGACCCTAGTGTCCTGATGGTGCTCTGGCCCTTCTGCATACACAGTGGGGCGGGGTGAGTGCTGGGCAGGCCTGGGGTGGGGGGGCAGGGGCTTCTCTCAGTGCTAGAGCCCAAGGTCTCCTGTCCCAGGATGTGTGCGGCAGACTCCGGCCAGCAGAGTCTGCGTGTTGTGGCCCAAGACAAGAACAAATGCACACAGGCTACAGCGGTCCTGTGGAGAAAAAGGGACGGGATGGTATTCTCTTAAGATGAGAGTCCTGTGGCCACTCTCTCAAGGGGAGAGCGCCCTGACCCTTGCCTGGACAGGCTTTTGTTGTTTCTCTCGGGCCTTATTATCTGTTACACAGAATGTGGTTATCTACATTTTAGGTACAATCAAGGAAATGAAAATAACAAATGCAGAAGGGGATGGTGGCGAGCTGATTACGCACTGTCCTTGGGAAAATTCGTACGGGCTTTGGAAATTACCTTGAAGAGAGGCAATACACACCTACTGTTTCAGACCAGGGTGAGGGAGCTTTAGCAAGAGCAAGCCGTAACAGGCATTTTCTAGGCCTGATTCCCACGGGAAAACCTGGTTTGAGGGTCTGGCTCCTGCCCACCACTTTGCTCCCGTCAGCTTTCCACGCAGGGCTGAGTCACACTTGCCAGACTGAAACAAAACGGCTCCCTACGGATGTGTCACATGCATGTCATGACAGAGGGTTGCAGGTGGACTGGAAGGGGGTGCTGGCAGCTGGCATGTGGAGCAGTCTGCACATTCAAGATAGCAGAGGTAGACGGAGGGACGGACAGGTTCGGACAAACCAGAGCAGGTGGTATGTGGCACAAAAGCATGAACGTGAGAGTGTCAAGAGTGACCGCTAGGTCCCTGGTTGGTGCCTGTCACGAAGACCCAGGGCATGGGTGTCAAACTCATTGTCACCGGGGGCCACATCAGCCTCGCGGTGGCCTTCAAAGGGCCGAATGTGATTTGAGGACTGTATAATGTAACTGCTCCTTCACTAGGGGCAGGGAGCTCGGCGCTGCCGCCGGGTAGAAACAAGGTGCCGGGCCTGATGTAACAAGGTGAGGGCTGGGTTCGGCCCGCAGGCCTTGTGTGTGCCTCCTGTGACCTATGGGCTGTGTAGTGATGTCATGTTAGTGTCTACATCAGTGTGTTGTCCTGGTCCTGCACCGTGACCTTGGGAGGTCAAACCAACGTGTGGAGACCACCCTGGGATACAGGTAGGACTTCATTTTCGAGGATTCTGTTTTAGGTGCAGTTTTTGCATTTCAGCCCGACACATGGCCTGTAAACAGAAATGTTTCTCAATACTTGGTTGATTTTACACACTTATTAGATATGTTCAGCAAGTTAATCTTATTAATTTGCCTCACACAAGCCTATTTATCAATATATTCTTGCTGTGAAATCGTCTTAGCTACTAATGATGATTGATGAAGACTAATTGTGTTTGTCTCGTCTGATCTCCTATTTGCTCACTCTGCAAACCGTCTTTATCCCGCGGAGAGCAGAGGGGAATTCCATCGGATGCACGGCCCCCCCTTGTAGCTTTTCTCCGTTAGCCTCCAGATCGTGAAGGTTCAACCACGCCGAGAGTCTCTCCTCCCATCTCACTTGCTCCTGCTTCCTGGTAGCCTGTCTTAACCATCTGAGCACACAGAGTTCATTTGCATTTGGTCCATTTACCGTGTTGTGCCAACATGAACTCTATCACATTTCAGAGCATCGTCGTCCCCCTAAACAAAGCCCGTGGCCACTGAGCAGTTCTCCGCATTTCTCCTTCCTCCCAGCCACAGCATCGCTAACCTGCTTTATGTCACTGGCGAGATTTCTCACAGGTCTTCATAGTAACATTTACTTTTAAATAGAAAAATATTATATTTTGTCAGGATATGCTTACCATTTGTTTATTTTAAAGATTTTAATTTATTTATTTCTAGAGAGAGGGGAAGGGAGGGAGAGAGGGAGAAAAATACCAGTGTGTAGTTGCCTCTTGCACGCCCCCTACTGGGGACCTGCCTGCAACCCAGGCATGTGCCCTGACTGGGAATCGAACCCGCGATCTTTTGGTTCCCAGGCCAGCACTCAGTCCACTGAGCCACACCAGTGAAGGCTTAACATTTAGTAATATAAAAGTTTACGTAAAATCTGAAAACCTCACCAGCATAAAATAGACATTCAGATCTAACCTGCAAATTCCAATTGAATACACACATTTAAATATCCCTATTGTTTTAAATACTCAAATTCACTCAACAAATATTAACTGACTCCTTCTATCTGTTAGGGATTGTAAGGATTTTGAAAAGTATAATACGTGGTCTTTACATTCAGGGACTACATTTTAATAACTTTACTTTTACAGTCAGTTTAAATTTAGTCAGTAGTAAGTTCAAGTTCAGAATCCACCTCATGAAGAGGAGAAACTGAGGCCCAGGTGCTGGGAAATGTTTCCAAGCTGCACATCGTCCCACCTGGAAGCTGTTTTTCTGACCTGGGTGCTGGTGTTTAATGCCGAGTCTGTGCAGCAGGAGGCTTGGTGGGTCAAAAGTCTGTTAGAAAATCGTGGGTTTGGTCTCCTACACGGGAAAAGTCTTATTGTCCAGTGGGGCAGCTTCATGGTACAAGCAGAATAATCTACATTCTGAATAAAACCGAAACAGTGCTTCTAAGAGAAGATTGCATTTTAAGGTATGAGGACTGGAGTGTCAGACAGACAGATAGATGATAGATAGACAGACAGACATGTGGACACAGAGAGAAAATGTCTTTTAGTTGCAAACAACTACTCTGTCACTTTTGAAAAAGTGTAAACTTTCCGCAGGAGAGAGGCAAGCGGGAAACACCATGTCTCCTGGGCCAGAGTCACATCTGGGGTGAGGAGCACCTTCCTAGGGAGGGGTGACCTTAGAAGAAAACTAGAAAAAATCTGGATTCAAGAATATTTCATTATACACTTTATGGAAACACTGTCCATTAAAGAGAAACACAGTCTAAGCCGGTACTTGTGAAAAGCGTGTTAGTGCAATGCTTGCACTATTTGGCGTGAATGTGTCGTTGACAATTATACATTCACAGGAGCCAAGCGCCGCGGCAGGCAGGCTAATTCGGGCCCTTTGTCCCATTTCAAAGTACGGCCACCTGTGTGAATTGTCGCTCCTTCTTGCCCCCAAATCCTGATTTGACTGCTCGATGTTCTGCTCAGGCGAACCACGAAAGGGTTCTTTAGTTGCTGCCTTTTCTATCCTCAAACGGGTCTGGTTTAGTTCAAAAGCTTTGATCCAGGACTGGCTTCAAAGCCACGTACACCCAAACCCGTGACCTTCTAAAGGCCCTGGTTCTCGGGAAGCCGCGGCGAGGAGCAGGATCCCGGACCCGGCTTTGAACACGGCACAGAGTTCTGTCGTTATGAAACAGCGTCACCTCATTTGCCCTTCGTGGAAAGAAGCTGCTGAAGGTGGTAGGGGTGTCCGTCTCTGCAGCTGCTCTGCGCCCATTGGCTTGCCTCCCGCCACCACCTTATCGCATAGCGTTTGCCACCAAGTCTTCTGTGTGACAGGAAACCACGCTTCTGAAAACGGCCGTTTCCCAAATTTCCCTGAAATGACTGTGATGGCCTGGGTTTCTGAGTCTGTTGCCAACCTGATCTCATTTCTCGACACTGCAGCTGCAGGCATTCCATTTCGAGCCCCGTTTCTTGCCTGGTCATTTTTGGAATAGGCAGTTAGCGCTCCGGGTACTCCACAGACTTTTTTTTTATAACAAAACCATAGATTCTGCAGGGATACGTGTGGGCGTGGAGAGGGGCAGGGGCCTAGTGATAGGGATCCAGGTACAGGCAGGACTCAGCAGAAGAATCCGTGTAGCTGTGCAGACTTCCATTTCTCCATCTCCCATAGAAACATGCCCATGGAAAACTAACCCGCTTTCCAATAAATGAAGAACACAGAACTCAATGAAAAATGCAGCTGGCAAGACAGAAACTATTTTCAGTTCTTTGCGTGGCTTTAGGAGTAACAAAGACCAATATTATAGTAAATTATCTTTGTATGGACGGTCTGGCACATTATTGGATCTATTTAGTTGTTTTAAATATTTCTGGGTAGAAAAAAAAGAACAGAATTAAGGTGACAAGATATGTTGTATGACTTTGGTTCATCATTTAAATTTTCATTGCTTGTAGTTTTCCTTTATTTTCAGACATATACAAATTTAATATTATATATGTGTGTATATATACACAGCAAAATACTCAATATACTTCCTTGCTTTATTTAACTAGGTTTTTCTCCTCATTTGCTCTTTTTCTGCATAATGTTTTAATGAATAGTGATATGGTAACTTTCCCAGATCAAAAAAATCGTGTTGCAGTATTTTTATTTTTTAATTTTAAACAAGACGTGTATTTAAAAACAAGACACTTGACTTGAAGGGAAAACTATCCAGGACTCATTTCTTCTGGAGTAATTTCCCTACTTACAGACAGATGTCCTTACATGTGCAGCTCCGCACAAAAACTTATAAAACTGTCCTTGGCTTCACAGTGATCCACGAACAACATTACACTCCTCCAACTGAACAAGGTGTGCAAGGGATTGTGCACTGTTCATTTTTTTGTTCAACAGTGAGAGCCGAGTGACTTACTGGGATAGGAAAGTAACAGCTGAGTGAGCAAGGCCTTGCTGGGGACACGGGAACTGTCGCAAAGCCAGTCCTTCCTCATCCCCTCTCCATGTGATGTCGTTCAAAACACACCATTGGCCACTTAGTTAAAAAATGCAAACGTCCCTCGCCTGCACCAGTACCCGGAGGTGAATAAAGGAACTGGGAGGGGAGATGAAAGAGTAGGGAGGTAGAACCACAGTGCGATTTCCTAGTGAGAACAGCTGGTGGGGAGCACAGCTCTGCAGAGCAGCGGCAGGTTCCCTCCTCAGTGCACGCGTCCCCTCTGCGGCTGGGACACACCAGCGGAGTCTTCACCCTCCGTGGCCTGCTGTGCCGGTGTGTCTGTTTCCATGCCTGGCTGCCCGGCGAGTCGGAATCTGATCTGTCGCATTGACGAGCCCTGCGGTTCACCATAGGCTTCCATGAATTTACCCGGGGATGTCGGGTACCCCAGAACCATCCTGCCCCTGATCCTTCTCCACCTAGACGCCCTCCTGGGGCTTTTTGTTGACTGTAGCAAGTGCCAGTCTGCTCACCAAAGGGACCAGGTCCACACCAAGCACGCGAGCAGCTCCAGGAGCTTGGAGGGTGTGTCTGAGGTTCCATTACAGAGTCGGCATAGAGTTCTAACACAAACAAACATTTCATACCAGGTACTTACCGCTACTTCTTCCTAGAGCTCCCAGGTTCTGAGCCCCCCAAGGGCGAGGAGCACTAATTTCACCTCTGCATTACACAGTAGGCCCTACACGTGTTCTGTGACAGAAGCAAAGAGCTTTCCTAAATACATCACTCTTTTTGTAGCATTGACCTTTTTTTTCCCCCTTAACCAGGAAAGGACCCTGTATTTACACTCTCTTTCCCTACCTCTCTATTCCCCGTAGTCCTGGATTCTTCCATGTCCACCTAAAATTTAACCTCCCACGGGGAGGCCTCACTTGCTCCTGCTCAGGTGGAGTCTCAGCCGGTCCTCTGTGCTGGTGAATTCCCACTTCTGTGTCTGCGGCCCGTCCCCAGCCAGCACTTGCTGTGCACACGTTTCTCTCTCTTCCCAGACCTGCCACGTTGAGCTTCTGTGATAGAGGGCCTGGGATACTGGGATACGCATTTATTTTTTACTCTGCATGTTTTTCTGATATGTAACATGGTTTTTAATAGGCACTCAATAACAAATACACGCAAAAACACCATTGCTTTTGCTTTGCAATGGTTATTACAACGGAAAGTAAACGAGTCTCTTTTGTGTAAAGCATTACTCTTTCTTCTAATGCATGTCTTTCCCATTGGGTAGTAAACTTCTCATCCAGGGCCCATGCTGGTCTGGTCCACCCCTGCCTTCTTAGGGTCTGGCACAGAAAAGCTCATTAATAAATATTTATTGAATAAGTTAGTGTTAGTTATTATAAATTAATAACATCATTAATGTTGTATGAGGCCACAGCACAAGTCCATGTTAAAGGTTTGCGTAGAGAAATTGTCATAGGAATGATCGGTAGATATTTCAGGAAAAGAAATAATAGCATTTCATGATGTTTTGAGGATTTAAATCAATTTCTCCTATTAAAAAGTCATCAAGAGACGGTGACCACAGAAGGAGATGTCCTTCAGCAAAGTAATGTCTTCATTTTGCTCTAAGTCAAAATGCGATGGGGAATCTCCCCATGAAACATTTATTCAGCGCATATAAATGGGCTGATGGCAAGGGAGACAGCGGCCAGCTGGTTTACCCTGACAGCAGCAGTTTATGGACAGCACCAACAGATAAAATAACATGCAAAATGAGTCATAACTCTGTCTGATTTTCATTTCAGTGGTCACTTCGGGAGAAACTGTACCATCATTGCATTTAAGCATTTTTTATTAAATATTTACAGGGGCTTTTTTTTTCTTTTTTTAAATCAAGAGGGTCTGCAAAATGATCAAGAATTCTTAAGCTGACATTCCAGAGGAATGTATTCAGAGCAGCACATTTTTGAAGGGAAAATCATTCTGCAAATACAGAAATTACAGGCTCCCAATGAGTCTGAGAGGAAAGGTATTGAATAATGGACCAGCTCTGAGTCACCGTAGGTCACCGTTACTCATACATTATTTACATATTGTACTTGATAAATGATCCTATACATTATACTTGGATGGATAACTGCTAACGTACAGCCTCATAATAACCTTTCAGTAAAACATTTAATGTAAAATACACCTTTCTCACTCCCTTTAAATATAAACTTGAGAACTAAATTAGAAACCCTTTTTAAAAAACTGAGCTAAGATCCGTTAATATAAATAATAGCTAATATTTATGGAGAATTCACTATGCGCTGTTCAAAGCAGTTTATACACATGACATCATTGTTTGATGTTTATTGTGACCTACGAAGTCGGTGTTACAGTTATTATCGTTTAATTACAAAGGGATCAGAGACCAATCACCGTCCAGGACAAGGCCTGTGTCACCAAAGTCAGCCAGTGGCAGAGCTAGAACTTGAAATCAGTTTTGTCACGGTGGATTTTAACCATTGTGCTTTATTTTGTAGAACAAACTGTGAGGGTAAGAAACAGATCTGGCTGAAATCTTGGCCAGGAGACTCTGAAAACAGATACTTGAACGTGAGGGCTTTGGGGCCTGGCATCACTTGAAGCTGTTTGTGCTTTTGCATTTCTCATTATTGCCTGTTGCCTGACCCCCCGCTGGTTTTGCTGGTGCAGGGAATGGCCTTGTCCCCAGGGGACATTGGATGTTGAGACCCCTGTCCCATAGCAATGCAGAGGTGCGATAGAACAGTAAACCTTGAATGCTGGGAGGAAAAATCAGTAAGACTTAAATCAGTGAGAATTCGGCTCCAGTGTCCTCTAAGGTTCTGGCAGGGGTGTCCAACCTTTTGGCACCTCTGGGCCACACATTCAGTACACTGCGACACATAATCACACAAAAAACCTCATAACGTGTTAAATAAATTACAATTTTGCGTTGGGCCGCATTCATAGCCACCCTGGGCCGCATGTGCCCAGTGGGCCACGGGTTGACACCCCTGTAAGAACGTCTATGTTGGTACCTGCACTTGTATCTATTGACATGTCCGTCTGAACTGCCCTTTAGGGGAGACCTCGCTCTGACGTTGTGCATGTAGCAATTTTGGTGTGCAGGTGCCTCAACTGGATTATAGAAGGTGGGACTGATTGCAAGGACACAGGCCTTTTGTGATTTAAATTAGGAGACACCGGGTAGGAAGCCACGGGCTGGAAGTACTGTGTGAAATGTGAGTGCAACATGAGGCACGGAGCTTCAGAACAGATCTGGTGTCAGGATGACCCGGATGAAAATCCCGGAGTTCCCACGTACCAGCTCTCACCTCCAGAAAGCACCCTGGCCCTTTGTTTCTTCCCTGTCTGGGGCTAAGGCTTTGTCCATTTCTTCTATCCTACAAAGCAGCTGTGGAGCCCTGAAATTTTGTTCCTTTAACTTTTTTGTGTGTCTTCACTTTCTCATGGGTATAAAAACTATAATTTTTATAGTTTACTGGTCTTCTCTTTTGAATTGTCCTGCTTTTACAAATGTGAACTTATTTTCATGTTCACTATTCTATTTTTATGCCTAGAATTTTCATTTAATCACCCTCCCTTTTTTTTTTTGCTTAAAATGTCCTCTTTGTGCATGTTTATTGTCCACTCTTCCCATGAAGCTCATTAACATAGTTATAGTGGTTATTTTAAAGTTCTTCTTCCTCAATTCTATTCTCTGGAGTATCCTTGGGTTTGCTTCCATGGACCATTATTTCTTTTGAGAATAGGTCACATTTTTGTGTTTCTTTGCATATTTTGTAATCTGTATTCTGAATTATTGGTATAAAAGAATAGTAGGAAAATGATATTCGCCCCCATTGAAATGTATGGTCCTTCCCATAATCCTGAGTCTGGGAGAGGTAACAGTTTAGGTAAATTTCAGGGCAACACTCTTAATAATTTGAGAGTCCAATTAGGACTCTCCCTCAAGCGGTACTTGGGATTTAAGCACAATAAAAATCGTCAGATGTGTCAGTGCCTTACAGCTCTGCTTTTTAGGGCACCGGGAAGCTCTCTGTATGTTTGTCCAGCTTCCATCACCCAGAGCTCTCTCCCTCCCTGAGCTCTGTCATACTCTCTGTGATGTCTCCACGAACGTGGAGGAATTTTTCAGCTCATGTGCTATTTTCTCAGCCTTTGCTAACTGTGCTGGGGAAGATCCCCTGGGGAAAAAAAACGGGCAGAGGGGGGCAGGCTCAGTGCCTCTGGAGCTCCTCAAGGTGCTCGTCTGCCATGGCCACCTGAGGGTGACCTTGGGCAGGTTGGCTGGTCTCCCCTTCCCCTGGACGTCTCAGCATCTCTGCTGGGCTTGCACTGCTCCCGCAGCTTCCAGGGATGAACACCGCAGGCTGTCTCCTTTCCCCGGGGAGCGTGTACAGCTCACCAGTTTGGTTCCTTTAACTTTTTGGAGTACCTCACCTCTCGAACCGATGTAGAAAACTGTGATTTTTCTATTCATCTTGTCAGCTGTTCTGTTGGGGGTAATAATCCCTTGTGATCATCTACCTTCTCACTAAACGACGAAGTCTTATCTTAACCCCAGTACCCCTTTATCCATTGCATGAGTGATTATCAGCACGTACCGTGTCCCCGCTCTGGGACTCGGAACTAGAGACCAGTAAGACAGCAAAGTCCCTGCCTTTGTGTAGTCTACATTTGTGTGTGTGTGTGTGTGTGTGCGTGTACACGCGCGCGCTAAACGGAACAACAACAACGAAAAAGCCAACAAAGAAACAGGAAGCTGCAGATAACAGTAAATTGTGTGGTATGAAGGAAATGAACGTTCTTCAGGCCTCCGCTGAGATACTACCACTTCAATCCCGGCTCAGGATATAAATTAGGACTCCTTATAGTCTGTGATCACACCTGTGTTTGCTCACTTTTGTATCCCAGGCCCCTACCTGGGTCCCTGGCCCATGGGCACTAGCCAATGGTGTATTAGCTGGAACCTGGGACTGGAAGAGACCGTGGATTTAGGGTCAGTTAACCGAATACGCCGTCTGGTCTTGGAAGTAGGGGTTTTGGTCTCCAAAGTCTACACACTTTGACCACATAAAACAGTCACCCACTTAGGTTTTTACATTCTGCCTGAAACGTCCCGATTTATCATCTGGGCCCTACTGATCCCATTCACGAGGACTCAGCCCTCATGACCTCGCTCATCTCTTCCCAAAGGCCTCAGACTCCGTCCCACCGAGGATTCGGTTCCCACACAGGGACGTGGGGAGAACACATACATTCAGTCCACAGCACGTGGTATGTCAAGGAAGGCATTTCGGAGAGTTCCAAAACACGCAACACGCTAAAGGGAAGATTTCTGGAACTCGCTGAGACTCCGAGTCATGCCAGCTCCGACCTCTCGCACAAGCCGCCCAACCTGGGCGGCCCCGGGGCGCCTCCTGTCCCCACCAGGGCCCCAAGGAAGGCCCCGGGAACCACTGGTGCAACAGGGAGCTTCATAAGGGCTCCTGGCTCACAGGCCCCTCGGAACTTCCTGAACAATAACACCCCGGGGAGCATCTTTCAGTAGAATACTTGGTCTCTCGTCCTCACTTCCTGACATCTGCGTTGAGCCGGAAGGAGAAGTGGAAATGGGTGTCTTGTCACTATTCATGACAAGCCCTTCCCACCACCACTGGGCTTCCGTGAACAAGGTAACTCTTGGAAAGCACCTCAGGGTGGGCAACAGTGGCCAGGGGAACCGCCCAGGAATCAGAGGGCTCAGTCCCACCCCCTGATTTCCAGGGAGAGGAGCAGGGCTGGAGGTGGAACTAACCACCAATGGCCAATGAGTTAGGCTATCCTGCCTATGGAACGAAGCCTCCCCAAAAACCCAAAGAGCTCCGAGGTTGAGGAACCATGTGCCACCGTGCTGGACCCCAAACTCCACCAGGATGGAAGCTCCTCTGTTTGGGACCGCGCCCTGTGTATTTCTTCATCCAGCTGTTGGTTTGTATCCTTTCGTATCCTTTGCAATAAACTGCTGCTCTAGTGAGCAGGCTGGCGTCCTGGGTTCCGTGAGGCACTCTAGCAAATTAACCGAACCCAAGGATGGGGGGTGGGCACCTCTGAGCTATGGCCAGTCAGTTACAAGCACAGGTGACCACCTGGACTTGTGACTGGGCGGTGAAGTGGGACCGAGCCCTTCTCTGTGGACCATGATGCTGTCTCGGGCAGACGGCTCCAGAATTGAGCTGGGTTGTAAGACCCCCAGCTGGTATGGGTGCTGGGGAGACCACCCTCCCATACAGGAATTGTGTGAGGAACCCAAAAGAGCCGGGAAATCGCTGATGAACCTACACAGATTTGGTTTCCTGTCTCAGCTCTCATCTGCCTCCTCCCGGACCTTGGGCAACTCCATGACTCTGATGATTTTTCCTTATTGTGAGGCTCACCACATAATGACCAGGAAATATCAGCACACCGCCTAAGTAACAGTATAGGTGCTCCATAGACATCTTCGTTAGAAGAAAATGCGATTGGAAATTAACACTGAGCTCTCCCCGATAAGTGAGACTGATGAGCTTCAGAGATCCCTTAAATAAGTGAGCTCGCATTTAAAGAATCTATGGACTGTATGTTTTTCATTTGGAAAGGATTTTGAGTTCTTCATACCATCTCTAAATTCAGAGTGGAGATGGTAAAAACCCAAGAAAAACACACAGAGCTAGGACCATTCCTTATGATTCAGAAGCACGAGTTAGAAAGTGCATCTGTCTCCCGTTTTGAGAGCAGATAGCAGCATCATTTTGGTAAACAAAAGTAGAGATAAAAATCAATAACAAACCAGAGAACACTGGAGACAAATAAATGGATGCTTGTTGTCATGGGGATATTTTCTCCAACAAAGACATGCTTTCCCTCCCACAATAGTCAGGTAAGAAATGGTTCCTGCCCTGGCTGCTGTGGCTCAGTGGCTTGAGTGCCCGCCTGCAAACCAAAGGGTCGTTGGTTCAATTCCCAATCAGGGCACATGCCTGGGTTTGCAGGCCAGGTCCCCAGTAGGGGGCGCGCGAGAGGCAACCACACATCGACATTTCTCTCCCTCTCTTTCTCCCTCCTTTCTCCTCTCTCTAAAAATAAATAAATAAAACCTTTAAAAAACCAGAAATGGTTCCTCTAGACACTAAGATTCCATCAGTTCATACCTGGAGTTGCTCTAAGACACTGTAGCCTATTAAACCATATTCAGGGTTATTCACTGTTCAAGGTTAGTGCCTTAATCACACTTGGTTTCACATGAGGAAAGGACACGAATGGAAAACACAGAATCCTTTCATACTAAGTGCGAACGTTGCCTTTCTTTTCTCTAGAGCAGGCGGTTTCTCCCCACGGTGTTTCACCGTGGCGTCTTTCTGACCATCGTGAAGCCGCGGAAAGCGCGTTCTATTGCGACTCACTCACTCAGTCGAGTTCAGCTTGTCTGTGCAGGTGCATGTTTAATTTTTTAGAACACTGGCCTATTTTCCCTAATTAATTTCATAATGGGAGTCATCCATAAGGAAATATATCTGCCACATTCAGCAAAATGAAGTGGGATGCCAAATGTAAAAATGTTCGTGGATTTTCTTTATATTTAGTATTGCTTCCTGCGGGTCTGGCAGTCCCCCGGAGAAAGAAAACTGCCGCCCTGAACTACTACACTTCTCCACAAGGGGGCTCTGGCAAGGCAAAAACTCTGCCAGCATCTACTGGTAAACCCTAGAGAAGCAAACTTTTTCGATATTTTCCTGAGAATGTACTCACGTTTTTTAAACAACGAATTTGAGTTTGAACTAGTAATTCCACTAACAAGAGTTTGCTAGCGGTATTAGAAGCCAAAATGTGTCGCGAGTTCCTGTCTTCCCCTGGGTTCGGTGCAGGACCTTGGCTGTTGTTGTGAATCTCCGTGACAAACAGCATTTGCATCCCAGCTCTCCCCTTTTTGTCACCTCTGTGACCTGGGCAGGACGCTGGTTACTAACCTCCATCTGTCCCAGCCCCTCTGTGTGCTAGAGTCTGTACAGGTGAGGGAGTTAAGACACACGGAGCATTGGGAAGAAGGGCTGACCCTCGGTGAGCGTTTTGTAAATTCCCGTCCCCGTCGTTGTTACAGAGGACAAAGCTGGGGCACAGAGAGGTTACATGATGTGTGCAGAACCCCACTGCTGGTGCTGAACCAGTGTGCTGGAGCAGGCGCTAACCAATGTGCCCCCTCCTGCCCCCCAGCCCCACCCCTGCCAGCGCTGTCTGCACCCCCGAATGATCCCGACTGCTCACTGTCCCTCCTGTCATTGCTGATGTAGGTATTGAACCCCGCCATGAGGCTTAGTATTAAGACAACAATACTGTACTATAAACTTCAAAGTTGCTAAGAGACTAGATCTTAACTGTTTCCACCACAGGAAAGAAATGGTAATTGTGTGACGTGAGAGAGGGTCAGCTAGCTCTACAATGTAACCCTATTGCAACATATAAATGTACCAAATCAACACCCACAC